>CM029666.1:64304960-64469960 GCA_017311315.1 Dendrocalamus latiflorus
ATCCGGAGAAAAAATATGGGTTAGGATATGGTAACAACAATATCCGTCTGAATCCGACCCGTTTGCACCCCTACTCCTCCCCACCCCGCGCCGCCGCCTCCTCCCCTTCTCCCCACCCCGCGCCACCGTCGCCTCCTCCCCTCCCTCCCACCCCGCGCTGCCGTCTCCTCCTCCGCTCCATCGCCGCCTCCTCCTCCCCCCACCCCGCGCCGCCGCCACCTCCTCCTTCCCACCCTGCTCCCTCCCCACCCCGCATCGCCGCCTCCTCCCCACCCCGCGCCGCCGTCGCCTCCTCCCCTCCCTCCCACCCCGCGCCGCCGCCTCCTCCTCCGCTCCATCGCAGTGTATGAAGCGCAAGTTCCGCAAGAGCTTCTCCTACGCCGGCGAGCTCTCCTCGGCGGGCCGCGCCCACAGGGAGGGTGCGTCCTCATCGTCCTCAGCCACCTCGCTCTGCAGGCTCGAGGAGGACGAGCCCTTCTGGGAGGAGAAGGAGGGCACCGTCGAGCTCGTCCTGCTCGGCGCCAACCACACCAAGAACATCCTCATCCTCATGAGCGACACCGGCGGGTGCCACCGCGCCTCCGCGGAGGCCATCAAGGACACCTTCCGCATTGAGTTCGGGGACGAGTTCCAGGTGCGGTACCGGTTCTCCGCGCGGCAAGTTCCAGCTGCGCGGTTTCACCCTCAAGGTGGACGCCCTCGAGGAGGCCGCCGTCTTCCTCGCCCGCTTCCCCGACGCCGAGGACGAGGCCCTCGACGAGCTCGACAAGGAGCCGCGTAACTACTCTCTCTCTCTCTCTCTGCCCTAGGCCTACCTACACGCCGTTGCTTCCTCTTCTTTTGGTGGCTTCGTTTTTATGTTTGTGACCCTGTGCGTGTGTGCGTGCGCGCAGTGCAGTCGTCGATCTTGGACCGGGACGCGGTCCGGCGAGTGGTGGCGTTGCTCGTCGAGGCGGAGGAGGCGGTCGACGCGGCATCGCCGGTGGCCACCAGCGCCCGGTCGGCGCTGCGAGTGGTGGACGCGTTCGTCGTTCCGCGGTTCCACTACGATCCAATCAAGAAAGTGTTCTACGAGTATGTGGATGCCGTTGCTTCCTTGTAGATCTGGGCAATTGGGTCTAGGGTATTCATAATTTGTTCTTCATTTTGATGCTTCGCTGTTGAATTGTGGTTAAAAGTTGCTAATTTGCCCAACTTGAATGCCTAAGTCGTGGCTTTGGAAGGTGACGATTGGGGCGCGCAAAATGCCTGTATTTTGGTAATTGGGAGCCATTGCACTATCTGATTCGCCTAAATCTTGCACGAATTTTGATAAGGGATTGCTACTTTTCAGAATGGGTGTAGGAAAAATATTTGCAATTTTTAAAGAAAGAGAAATCTTTCTTTCTTAGTGTTATAAAAATGTGTTAAATAAGCTTCTTTTGTATTCAAGAAGTTGTGCTTGACTACAGTTCGTCAATTGGTTAGCTCGGCCATGAGGATTGAATGGGTTTAGAAAATTAACTCGTTTTCCTACTAGGAGGTGCCATATGATTCAGTATGACACATACAACTCTATTTGATTCTACAACACATGACTTGCCAAAATAGCTTATTGTCTGAATATTTTAACCAAGCATTTCACGGAGAAGCGGGATGTAGTGACTATAATAACCCTCAAATCTTCTATTTTTTTATGGAAAATCTTCTATTTGTTGATGCTATGTTCGATTGTGCTGTGGATATAGGCATACCGGCAGATTAGTTATCCATGGAGAAGCTGGAGACAAAGCTGCCTTTTACCGGGACAGGTATCAAGTGCTGCTTCAGAGGCTCGCTCGTGATAAATATTTCTCCAAGCCAGCTTTTGACACTGTTATGACTGAAGACGATAGTTGTGAGGTATCTCTTGTTTTTTGTTGTGTTTCTCCTATTATGGTCCCTGTTCACTTTAGTCCAATATTTGGTACTTTCCCCAAGAATCTTTGTTCAGCCTCTTTTGTTCCCCAAATTTTGTTAGTCTTTGTATAAGAAATTACTTATGCAGCTTTTCTTTTTATGTAGATAACTTCTATACAGTCTCTAATTGGGTGCACTGGACGGAGATGGATTATGGGGGTCATATCACAATTGGAGGAACGACAGTTCTACTTAGAGGATCTTACTGGAGCAGTGCCAATTGACTTATCGAATGCTATATCCTGAGAACCCATTGTTTTGCTACCTTAATGTGAATATCTATATTCATGTCTTTGCTGTGCCAAACAAAAATGTTTGTCAATTTGAAAGTTCCTTTGGCCAATTATGGAGGTTATAAAAGAATTTCCTCTCATTTTTCACTGGATAGAATATAACACAATATTTGCGACAGTGATTAATATTTTATACGAAAATTTTGTTTGATCCATATGGATTTCTTGCTTATTCAGAAAAGTATGACCACTTTCCTTAACATAGAACACAAAATCACTTCAGGTTTCTTTGTTGAAAATACTGTAATTGTAGCAGAAGGGGAATTGCTTTCATCTGGCATTTTCCAGGTCTGTAATTCTTATCTACTAGAAAATGTTCAGCTCTTTCCTGTATTATTCTCTTGAATGTGGTTATGTTCCGTCATGTGCAGGTCAATACATGTGGGTTTCCTCCCTTAGAGGATAGGGAAGCATCACTTTCACTGCTTATGGGGCTTGATTTCTTTGGTGGAGGTGTCATACCAACTGAAGAAACAGTAAGTTCAATAATTCTGCTCCACATGTTGAATAATTAGGCCTTGTCAAAAACATCTTTACTGATTATCTTTGTTACATCGGTATCAAACAGCTAAGATTATCATCTCTAGAAAAGAAGGCTGTGAATGACATGTTTGTCATTCTTTCGGATGTTTGGCTGGACAATTCTGAGGTATCAGTTCTTGATTTTGTGTGACTTTTATTATTGAGTCCTACTCTCAGGATGTTCATATGTGTTATCTCGTAGAGAAGACTATGGAGAAGTTAGGAGTTGTTCTTGATGGTTATGATAGCGTGGAAGTAGTTCCTTCTCTCTTTGTTTTAATGGGCAACTTCAACTATGTAATATCATGTAGATTGCAGTTTGGAAAGCTTGGCGAGATGATTGCAGCTCGATCTAGGTTAAAGGAACATAGTCGTTTTTTATTTGTTCCTGGCCCTGATGATGCAGGTACTGTAAAACTCAATGATACGCTTTTTAGCTGATAACTGCTCATATCCACATGTAGGGTTTGCTCCGATATCCGATTTTGTTTGTTCCACTAATGAATTAACTCTGACTTGGTCTATTCTTTTTTATGTTCTAATATTTTTTCTTGTCCTTGCTATTTTAAATCGGGGAGCATTTTCTGTAATAGGATTAGGAATGAGCTAGATCGCCATAAATACTGTCAGTCTAGATTTTCGGATAGCTGGAATGAGATTTTTCTTTGTTTCTCCAACACTTGATACATTGTTCCTCAGGGAAGAGCGCCAAAAATAGTGTGTATAAAGACATCCTAGCATGGTGATGTGGTAAGTAAATAGTCCACAAACATCTATTTCCTTACTGTGTTTCATATTTCTTTATGTGACAAAAATGTTTGTTTTCTTTGTAGCCTCAAGTTTAAACAATGTGGGGATGGAGAAAGTCGTCGGTGGGTGAGTCCAATGATGTTGTCGCTTCCTCAAAGGATCAGTCATTATGTGACATTCATTATGTGACAAAAATATTTGGTTATACAATATATGAGACGTGAATCTTAATGAATCTGATTGTTCGTTTTATTTTTTACAAATTTTATCTTGTTTTGTATTTTACCGTAGCGTTAGCACGGGCACACTACTAGTCATCTATACTACACCAAAATTTTCTTTACTAAATCCACTCCCTCAACCACCCCTACAGTCATGCCTAATCTAAGTCCACCCAGATTTGTGTACCAAAGTAATCCAACTTCATACAAATGAATGGTCTGGATCTCTCCTCAAGTCTTCTTCTCTTACTCATTGAAGATCCTAAGGCCAAAATCATCCGGATCATGCACATCATTGAACCCAGAACCCCACCCCATCACGCCCTTGCGTCCCCCCTCCCTCCTCCTGAACCGCCCTCCCCACCCACCTCTCCTGAACCCGTGCGCTCCTCCCCTCGGATTTCGCCGCCGCCTGCCTCCCCCCACCGCCGCCTCCTCCCCTCCGCCTCCTCCCCCGTCGCCTCCTCCGCCGCCTCCTCCCCCACCCCTTCTCCGCCTCCTCCCCTCCCTCCTCCGCCGCCGCCGCCGGCCTCCCCCACCGAACCCGTGCGCCTCCTCCCCTCTGATTTCTCCGCTGCCTCCTCCCCCGCTCCTCCGCCGTCGCCGCCTCCTCCCCCATTCCTCCACCGTCGCCGCCTCCTCCTCCTCCCCCACCCCTCCGCTCCGCCGCCACCTCCTCCTCCCCCCACCCCTCCGCTCCGCCGCCGCCTCCTCCTCCCCCCACCCCTCCGCTCCGCCGCCGCCTCCTCCTCCCCCCCACCCCGCGCCGCCGCCGCCGCCGCCTCCCCACCCCGCGTCGACGCCCGCGACCCCTCGCCCGAGCCGCAGCCCTACGACGACCTCGAGGACGACCTCGGCGACGACGGCGGAGGCGCCGACTGGAACCGCGACCGCTCCCCCACGCCCGTGCACGGCGACGACGGCGCCGGCTCCTCGTCCAAGCCCCGGAAGCGCCTACTCAAGAAGGTTGTAGGCGGAGGAGGCGGTGACGACATGACCGGTGACGGGCTAGATGACTGGGGGGAGGAGGCGGCGGCGTTGGCGGATACGGATGTGGATCCGGAGGCCGACGCGGCGAGGAAGAGAAAGGGCTCGTCGGCGCTGAGGGACCTTGCGAGGGGCGGAGGCAAGGAGAAGGAGAAGAAGAGGAGGAGGGAGGACGGTGGGGAGAGGGACAGAGGGATGGGGATGGCGAGGGGGAAGAGGGGCTCAGGAGGGAAGGGCGGTGGCGGCCACGAGGAGCAGGATGAAGGGGAGAGGGAGATCCAAGAGCTCTGGGACACCATCGCTGGGGGTGACTCTGAGGTAACAATTGCTTCCGATGTATTCGATATGTTCGTCACCGGTAAATTACTGTATGTGCTTTGTATGTTGCATTAAAGGTCACTCTTTTTAGTTTGTATACTGCTGCTGATGGTTCATCCAGTTGCAATGGATTGGTTTGCTATGGAACTCAGATTATTCTTGAGGTGTTCCATGTTAAGGCAGTATATCTGGAGAATATCGTATTTTTAGATGATAGGCAGTGGCAGGCTTGTTTGCTGATACCTTACTCATCTCCATGATAATTGAGTTTACTTTTGCTCTCGATTCTTGCAGTTTTTTTCCTTTAGGGAAAATTGCTTGCTCAGGATGGTAGTATTTAATGTGGAATCTTCCATTTGACAAATTGAGTCAGATTTTTGGTATTGGTTAGGTGTCCTGCATTGTTTTATTTAGCCTGGCATTCCTCTTTGACCTACTATTTTCATAACCTTGGACAAATTAACGCACTCTGCTAACATTTTTGTCTTGTGGAACAGGATGATCAAGAAGGTGTTAGAACTGTAGATGATGATAACTTCATCGATGATAGTGGGGTTGACCCAGCTGACCGTTATGGAAGCGATAATGATGGCCACTCTCCTCGACATTATCCACAGGTATTCATTCTTAATTGCTCAGAAGCTGTAGGTCATTCTTTTAGTTCCTTTTTTTTGACAAATTATCATAAAGGCTGAGTCAAAGGTCTGTTTGTTGGAGGTTAACTGTGGGGATCAATGACTTTTTATCCCTTTTGTTAACCAACAACAACAAGAACAACCCAAAAAAAATATGAACTGAAACCGAGTAGTTGAATGGGGACCGTTCATTTGTAAAGGCATGAAAACAAAAGGAATGTGTCGTATAATATTTGTGTTATTACCAAAGTATCCTTTGTGGCCTGTGGTTGCTTATGGTCGTGTTTCATATCGATGATTGATTATAGTGAGTAGTGACTAATACCAATATCCATGTTGGTAAGATTATGGACTTCCTCAGTGAATGTAAATATGTCATGTGCTAGGGTTCACCTAAAGAATGCTTGTATTCAGTAATAGAGGAATTTTGTTGGTATGTTACAGGCCTATTATATAGCGCCATAACCTTGCAGGAGTAGATTGTAGTTTTAGGGGATAAGGTGCAGTGTTGATGAAGCTCTGACACCTTGCCACCGAATTCAAAATATGTTTTTTACATGGGAAGAATTGCAGAATATTTTGTTGATCCTCATTTATTTCTTGTCTTTGTTAGTACTATGTGAACTAATTCTCTTTATTACAGGCAAAGGAAGGTGAAGAGAATGATGAAATTGAGCGGCTCTTTAAGGGTGGTAAGAAGAAGAAGAATGATCGACCGCGTGCAGATATTGGTCTTATAGTGGAACAATTCATTGCTGAGTTTGAAGTAGCGGCTGAAGAAGATGCAAACCTAAATAGGCAATCAAAACCAGCCATTAATAAACTTATGAAGCTTCCACTGCTCATAGATGTTCTCTCAAAGTAAGATTCTCGGATGTAGCCACTGATACAACATAACTTTGCCTCTGGTGCCAATCCATTTGTCGTCTGGTAAGAATGCTGCATAAAGTTACATGCTCTATTTAATTTGAATGAGTAATGTTTTTTGTATATGTCACATTGCTTTGATGCTTTGTATGCTAATGTGACATTTAGTGATATGAATATAGCAGTCACTAGCTGCTAAGGCTTGCTAATAGACAACTGTTCAATATTTGCAAGTAGCCTAGCTAACATAAGAGTGATGGACTCTTGTAGATAACATACAGTGCTTTGTAAATAATTAAAATGAGACTAATATGGCTGAGAACAGAAGATAGCATATATTACACATTTGTTTTTCACAATATTAGAGGTAATAGATGCTTCTTGTGGGGTTAGTCGGCCACTTCGAAGGCCACTTGGAAAATAACTGCCATATACAGTCCTGAAGACCATCCAATCCTTTTCTACATCCACTGACCTGAACGGTAGGATATACAGTCTCTCATTTGACATTTGACAGCACAATGTCGATTGCTTGCTCCCTCACACGTTACTGTGCTTAATTACAACCACAAAATGCATTTAATCTACAACGTGGTCAAAAGCCTCAATGTGGTCAGAGGCCATGATCGAAGATCACAACGTGGTCGAGAGTCAAACCGTAGTCGAAGCGGCTGCACGGTCGTAGAGATGACCGTGGTCATAGATCACCGTGGTCGAAGATGGCTGTGGTCGAAGATGACCGTGGTCGAAGAAGCTCGTGGTCGTAGATGGCCGTGGTCGAAGATGGACGTGGTTGAATGCCCATCGTCGAAGATGCCTGTGGTCGAGTCAGTGAGCGTGGTTGGTAACGACCACATTGTAAGGGGTCATTACGACTACGTTGAAGCGGGCAGCCACGATACGACCACGTTGTAAGATTGGTCGGTACGACCACGTGAGCATGTTGTACATAAGTTTTAGGTTTGTTTACAAATTTTATCTTGTTTTGTATTTTACCGTAGCGTTAGCACGGGCACACTACTAGTTAATAGTAATCTGGTTTATGCAAACTATATCATTTGATTAGTAAGTTTCCTTTAGAACATAAAGCTATTAGTATGACCAAATAAAGTAACATGGTTAAATTTAGTAAATGGATTGTCTCCATTATTGCTATTGCTTCATTTCGATAATAGTCCTTGTTATATTTACTATCGGTCATGTTTATGTCTGAATGTTTAATTATGAGGTGCTAATCAATGTTTGAGATTGGAAGTTTGAGAATTGTGTTTTAATTTGGGAAGAAGTGGAGAAAGTATTGTCATTCTGGGCTCATGTTGGACTAGGGTGTTACAGAAGAGGTCCCTAGTTAATGTATAGTTTCATTCATACGTATGTTCCTCTATTGTCAGTTTTGCAGAGGAAATATGGACAGTGAATCTTGCATTTCCACATGGAGGCAGTGTATCAGTGTTCTAGACTTGTCTGGCACGCCCAAAAATACAGAAAAGATACAGATATTAAATAGAATTGTTGTAAACGATCAACATTAGTACAGAAACGATGCTAGCATCAAAGGAGGAGCAACAAGGGTATAAAACTCTGTCAAATACTAATATAGATAAAGTAACATTAGCAACAGGAAAATGCATAATGCTTTGCAAAGGAAGGAGGGGACATGCACACACAAGGATATGGCGGCCATGGAAGACAACTTAGGACAGCAGAACCTAGAAATTGCACATGAGTAGAGCCAACAGGTCAGCCATTGGCCACTGACTGGGTCACCAAAACAGGACAGCTGATTAACTTTTTTTTGTCACAGTTCCATGCCATCTATGGTATCCTAATTGTGTTAATAAGTTACTTGATGGCATTTTAGATTCTGAAAGCAACAAGGGAGAGATCTATTTACCTGTTCCACCAGCCACATCTAGATGCTTCATACCAGGAAAAGGATTCAACTTTGAAATCAGCCTGAAATAAAAAAATAATCCGGTAAGACTGGCAATCTGGCATACCAAAGTAGACAATGGGGGAAGAATGAATTGAATGCCCCTGGCCTGGATTGAGCAAGAGAGCTAGTGGGAAAGCAAGAGAACCTGTCCTTCCACAATCTGTGTAATCCAACGCTCATAAGATCATTCATGAGATCATAACTTGAAGCGACACTACTGAAAACATTACCAACCAATTTGCTCTTTTCGTCTTCAGGCACTAGCTTGTATCCTGATGAGATGAAATGAATAGGGTGAGAGGAATAGGAAAGAGAGATGAGAAGGGAGATGGGATGCGCACCGAAGCTGGTGGCGTGGGAGTGGAGGAAGGCCGGGGTGGGGTTGGTGGTGGTGGGGGAGAGAAGCGCCGGGAGGAAGAGGCGGCGGCTGGACGAAGCCAGCCTGGCGGCGGCCGGTCGCAGAGCCATGGCCTTGGTTTGGAGATCCCCCTCGCTTCGAGGAGAAAGAAAAGGACCTACGTCCGTCGACCACCACAAATGGTAGCCGAGGACGGGGACAGAAGTGGAAGCGGGAGGCGATAGACGGCGGCGCGGCGTCCGCGGTGCGGATCCGAAAGTCATTTTTTTCCGTTCTTTTACGACTTACTAACTAAATACGAATTTTTTTAAAAAATAAAATATATTTATATGTATGATCTAAAATTTTTTACCACCCATAGGGGGTGATCGGTTCGGCTGAAAAGCTCGTGGCTTATGGCTGAAAACACTGTAGCTGGCTGAAAAAAGCACTGTAGCTGACAGAGACTTATTTAGCATAATTAAATTTAAAAAAAATTAAAAATAAAAAAATATGTTAGCCCATTACGTATAATACAAACAAATATGGGAAAAAAAGAACCGGCAAAAAAGCTCAACAAAAAGTCAAAAATTCAGAAAAGGATGAAACTTATGAATAGTGCCAAATAAGCCATGAGCACTATTCATAAGTCATGTTGATCGCAGCCATAGTTTCAGAACATGTAATATCTGAAGGTAGCTACGACCACTGTCTTCGACCACTTGCTACGACCACTGGTTTCGACCATTGGCTACAATCACAGTCTTCGACCACTGGCTACGACCACTAGCTTTGACCACTGTCTTTGACTGCCTCTTGTCGACCACTTCACTGACCAAGGCTTGTCGACCACAACACCTCGACTGCATCTTCGACTATATAAGTCTTCCAGCACCAACTATCGACCATTGTAACTACAACCATCGACCACTATAGCTACGACCATCAACCAATGTAGTTACCACCATCGACTATTGACCACTATAGTTATGACCATCGACCATAGCACAATTTGACTAACGACTGTGACAGTACTCCTCCGAGTACCTACTGAGTCACTGTGGCTTCGACTACTCCTTCGACCATGGCTCGACCACGCCTTTAATCATGGCATTGACCATGGCTTGTCGACCAGTCCGGAGTCTTCGACCGCTCTCTGACTCTGGGTCTTCAACTCCTACACATACTCGGACACATCGACTATGATTATCGGTGATCGACCACTGCACAGTTTGACTAACGACTGTGACAGTACTCCTCCGAGTACCGACTGAATCACTATGGCTTCGACCACTTCTTCAACCACGGCATTGACCACACCTTTGACCATGGCATCGACCACGACTTGTCGACCATACCTTTGATTGGTCCAGAGTCTATGACCACTCCCCAACTCTGGATCTTCAATTTCTACACATACTCAGACACATCGACTACGTAGTACTCGAAAACACCCAGTACATTTAGCTATGATCACGCAGTACTCGAACACATCGAGTACTCGACTATGACCACACAATACTCGAACATTGTGACCATGGCTTCGACCACACATCAATCACGACTTCGACCATGGCATCGACCACGCCTTCGATCACAACCTGTGCACACGTATGCTATAGCGACTGCCGACTGCTACAGCAACAAGCCGCACGCGTCTGCTACAACACACCGCTCCTTCGACCACCGATTCGACGGATCCTTCGACCACGGCTTCGACGTCACCTTGTCGACCACATCACTGACCAAGGCTTGTCGACTACAGCACCTCAACTCATCTCCGACCACACAGGTCTTCCAACACCGATTGTCAACTGTAGCTCCGATTGTCAACTGCAGCTATAACTATCGACCATTATAGTTACGACTACCGACCATCGACCACTATAGCTATGACTACCGACCATCGACCACTGTAGCTACGACTACCGACCATCGACCACTGTAGCTACGACTACCGACCATCGACCACTATAGCTACGACTACCAACCATCGACCATTGCACAATTTGACTAACGAGTAGCAATGGTTGTAACGGCCGTGGTCGTAACAACCGTTGTTGAAGTCGTAGTGGCCATGATCGAAGTTCCTAACACTTTTGCAGCCTTGTTGTTGACCTCATGCTCCGTATGCCCACCGTTGCTGGCGATGGCTGCGGCCTCGCGCACAACACCATCCTCATGCGGGTCTCTCTGGGTACCTCTACATGAGCGAGGTGGACGCAGGCGTTTTCATCAATTTCTTCAACGAGCTGCTCCAGCATCGATGGCGGAGGCGGACTAGGTCACCCATGCCCGGAGCAAGAAGAAAGAAGGAAAAAAGAGGAGGGAGGAGGAAGATAAGGGTAAAATTATCAAAAAGGGTAAATGATCAATGGTTTGGTGAAAGATGGGGCAAATCATCAATTAAAATCAACTATATGGCAAATGAGCTGTTGGCAAACAAAGAAGGGCAAATCATCAAATCTCTCTTCTTAATTTAGATACTGTAATATATACAAATGTGCTACTTTACACTTCAACCTTTGAGTTACTTTTATTTATCATCCAATGTAATGATTTATAGCGAAAAAAGTAAAATACAAAAAACATAAATCTAATTTGGTGTATCTTCTTTGGTGTACTCTTTTCACAATCTAATATCATTTTACAATGTAAATTGATCAAGTAATGAATCCCCTTGATTAGTTACCATCATTACTTAAAAAAGAAGTCCAGTGCGGCTTAGTTTTGGAAAATGGAATGGTTTTGAACTATTCAAATACCAACTCTTGATTTTAGATTTGAAATGTTATGGTACAAATATGATAGTGAATTGTCACAATTAATGCTTAAAGATTCCTTAGTTGCAAAAAAATAGTATAAGAGTGGTGCTATTGTGCTAGTATTCTTATAGTTGTTGTAGCACTTTAGCTTCAGAATATGTAGTCACTTAACATTTGTATTCAACCAAAGAAATCAGCTGCTTCTTATTGCAATTCTAGAATGTTTGGGTCAGGTAGTCACGCTAAGTAACCATCAAGAGATTGCAATTGATTCCACAAAGTTGGAGTAAATTCTCAAGAGTCAAAGTCCAACGGGCATTGCATAATTGCATCTCATTTGAAGTAGGTCGAAACTTGATTTAATAGGCAAATTAAGGACATGTTAATGCGATAGCCCATGACAGTAGTAACTACGTATAAATGTAGTTTGATTCTCTATATGGATTGGTAACAAGAACCATGAGCAACACTAATCACAGTAGCTTTTGAAAAAAATACGAAACTGGTGTAAGAAAACAACAAAGCTAAGGTAAAGTAGATCAATACTGAGAGCAGCAAAGCGAATTCTAGCCCCAGGGGAAAGACCAATTCAAGATTGCACTTCGTCGTATCTACGCCTTGTCCAAGACATGGCACCCATCGTCTAGGGCTCAAGCATCCTCTCATGTGCTCAACGACATTGCTAAAATCGGGAGCAGAAGCAGGGGTCATGAGAATGGATCATCGTGTTAGCGCCTTCGACAGCAGAGGCGGCAATGCCCCCTAGGTGTTCGATGAAATTGCTAAACCGAAAGAGGATGTGGGCTCGTACCTATGTGGCCAAGCCCCGATGATTCCAACCAACGAACCACATAGCCAAAAGATCAAGAACTCCAAACATCCGAACACCACCAAATTTGTCAAAGAAAATATAAGCATCCGAACTCAAACATCACAAAAAGAACCATACTGAAACACACAAACCTAAGTATCAAACGCTACCCGCAAAAAAGCATAGGTGAAGCTCAAAAGGATTTGAACCTCCCACACATAAACTCCTCCGGACCTTGCAAAACACCATGAAATAGAGACAAAGCGAGGTTAGAGACCAAAGCAAGGACTGTAAAGGGGTGGAGGGAAGGGGAGGCAGTGGCGGTTGACCAAAGAAAGGGGTGGAGGAAAAGCGTTGGTGTGGGAGGGAGAGGGACGGGACAGAGAGGGGGTGGAGGGAAGGGAAGGCAATGGCGGTTGAACTGGGGAGGGTGCAGCGAAGCCGGGGAGAGGGAGGGAGCGACGGCGGCTGTGGAGACAGAGAGATCAAAGAAGAAGAGCAAGAGTTAGGTAGGAAGCGGAAAGGGTCGGGGAGTTGGATAGGAAGTGGAGGGGAGGGGCGGTTAAACCCTGAGAGAGAGAGGAGGGGGAGAGATGGATGGCTTGTATCGGAATCGAAGATTACACCTGCATCAAAGAAGACGCCAAGACGACCAACTCTACCCACTGGAGGTGAAGAACATGATATGATCTGCCGCCACCAGCCACAAGGAAGATGGCTGGAGAAGATTAGATCTGGATCACACAACTTAGTTCGCACCTTCTCCCGAGCTTAGTCTGCTCCTTTTCCCGAGGCCGGCTTCGACATGAGACCGCCCTTTGGCTTGCCATGGCCATCAGCATCGCGCCCAGTGGACAAATCTTGCTGCCGTCAATGCCACTGAGATCTTGCCACCGCCGCTACCGCCGTCACCGCCAACTTACGACGATGGAAGGGAGGATGGGCGCTGCACTAGGGTTTCGCAAGAGGGGGCGAGCGCATGGGCCTGTCGGCATGGAGATGCGAGAGGAGGTGGAGCATACGGCTGCGTGGGAGATGTGGCCAGGGGTTCGCTTGTGGCGTGCGGAGGCAGTTTAGGATCACGCGTGGGAAGGGTGAGGAAAGGAACACGTCAGGGAGGAGGGAGGGATCTGGGTGGCTATCGTGAGTAGTGGGGCTGGCTACGTGAGTACGAATGGATGGCTCGGATCCATGGTGATCAGATCAGACGGCTGCAAAGAGATGATGGAGAATGCACCAACTACCACCAACTCATATTTTTAAGGAGTAGAGATAACTTTAAACAGAATGTATTTTTAATATAAATCTACAAATTAATTATAATAGATAGTATATCAATTTCGCATGTGTCAACTAAAATCATATGTAAATATCTCTCTCTGTATTCATTGATAGATGCTTGCCAGTGCGCATGGACAGGGGCGGAATTGGGCCCATGGCAACATGGGCTCCAGCCCGGGGCGTGAAAAAAAATGCTATGTATAGCCCAAGTATGTATAGCCCAGTCCGGGGTAATATAATTAGTGTTCAGCCCAGTAGCCCGTCACTCCCTCAGCCTTGCCATCTGCCGCTCTGCCTGTCTCCGCGCCGAAGGCCCATCACGCGCTCGGGCTCGGCCCATCATTTCACGGCAGCCTCACGCGCTTGGCCATCCCAGACGCCCTCGCGGCCTCGCCTCAGTCGCCAGACATCTCCCCCCGATTCCCCCGATTGCTCAGCCGCTCAGGCAACCCTAACCCCCGAAATCTCGCCTCGCCAGCTCGCCGACGCCGCCGCTCGTCGCCTCGTCCCGGCGCCGCACTCTTCCCGGCCCGCCCCTCCTCCCGGCGCCGCGCATCTTTGGATCTTCCCGGCCCGCCCCGCCTCCCGGCGCCGCCCCTCTTCCAGCTCCTCTACGGCTCTTCGGATCTTCCTGGCCTCAGACTGCCCCGCCTCCCGGCGCTGGCGCGCCGCCCCTCTTCTCGGCCCGCCCCGCCCCGCCCCGTCGCATCCGCCTCGTCGCGTGCGCCATCTCCCCGCCTCCCCGCCTCCCGGCACGGCCCGCCCCGCCTCGTCGCGTCCGCCGTTTCCCCGCCTCCCGGCGCCGCCCGCCCCGCCCTGTCTCGGCGCCCCTCCTCCGGCTCCTAGCCTGGATAAAACCGGTAAATTGATATTGTCATATTGATGAAGATGTCAATTGTGATTTACTGATTTGTGATTTGTGAAATACTGAAATGTGAAATCAGTGAAATGTGACGCATGTCCAGTCAGTCCAGACGTCCATATTAATTTTTCCAACTAGCATGATGATATTTAGTTAATCTAGTGGATGCTTAGAGCTAGATCCCCATGGCAAGCTATGCCAGGGATATTTGTTGTTCTTATGTGAAAATCCAGCATATATGGAGGGGTTTATTCAGCTGTTATACTGAATAACTGAAATGTAATTGATTGATCCTAGCTGTTCTTGTATTATAGCTCTTGAAAAAATATTAGTGTTTTATGTCTTAAAAAAATCTTCGTAATTTAGGTACTCAAATTGTATCTCTGTCGTGTTACATTTTTTATATTTTAATATTATGCCATGTTTTTCTTATTATGCTTTATGTTTACTTGTTTAGTATTGAATTCAAGTTTCATATCAGAATGTAATTAGTCAATTATGATATATTGTTGTTATATCGTGGTATGGATACAAATTAGCGTTAGTTTTAGGTCGTTAGAATTCAGTCCGGGGCGTAGCTAAATCCTAATTCCACCACTGCGCACAGACAACCTCGACCTCCATGGCCAAAGGTGGTGATTATGGCCATGTCAATCGTCTACGCAGCTCACGATTATCCTCGGCGTCACTTACTCGTTCGGTGCGTGCATTGTCCGAAATTAATTTACTAGTGTCCTACTCCCATATAGGAGCATACCAAGAGCCAAGCATGAACACAAATGATAATGGTAGCGTATTTTTTTTACTAGCTACTCTTTTACCTTTTATTGTATGGGGGAAACAAGTTTAATTAATTATATAAATCAAGGATTGCCACAAGGCTAGCTAGGTTCCAAATCAATGGGTTCAAGCAAAATCCGTCGGATGCAATGCAACTAGTAAACATTCTTTCTCGAGCACAACACCCCAGGTGCAAAACCAGTCAGGCTTTCCTTGAACCCAAGAAAAAACCCTAGTCGCTTGTTTTCATCATCACAACACTTGACTATAGTATTTAATTTTAATGCGTGTCAAACTTCCTCCTTGTGAGCACAAGAATTCAACCAACGATTTTAAGTACTCCACTCAACCGGAGATAATAAGGATGCACAGACCTACATAACAAATGAATAGTTTGCTCTTGGATGCAACAACGGCACAACCTACTCGCAAACCTGAAACTGTCAAAACACTCACTTATGTACCGATGATCCCAAAGTGGTGCCTCAGTTCCAACAAAAGCTTAGGATACTTGAATCATGGCTGATTTGTTCTCAAAACTCCAAACAATGCATAAGGATACACAAAAAATGAATTGAACTAAATACGAAACTTGAACCACTCATTTCCTCTCAAAATTGGGATTCTCTTTTACATGATTATTTCTATATAGCTGTGTGCCTCTACACACTGAAAATACTGGTTGAAAACGAAATAGATAGACTTGCCGAGATCGACATATGTTCTTTACAAAGTCCATTGCTAACGCAATTGAACTCTGTCCAACATCAACATTCCACATAATTGCATCCAGCTCCAAACCCTCCAAAATACACTCCCCTAAGTAATTGGACAATGGAGACCTGAAAGCTGGACAGGCAGACGCTGCAAAATGAAAGATGGGTATGAGACATAATAACCGCAAGGAATATAAGGACGCTTCATCCCATATTTCAGGATACTGCTTAAGTTCATCCACTCGCAGAAGCACTGATACCTGCAATTATGCAAGCTGCGAGGTTTCTCCAAATGCCCAGGGGTAATGTGATGACGCATTGCATTCTTGAGCTCATGCAAAAGAATATTCTCTAGCCGTACATATTAGAATTCAAAAATTATGCTCCACCCTTTATTGCTCTAACCAGCTTAGGAGCATGCCTGCGTTTGCTGTGGAAAGCAACAGCCAAGATATCATTCAAGGATGTAGGATACTTCCAGAAAGCCTCACTGATCTCAGCATTTTTGTGCAAGCGTTGAGGTACCACCACCACCCCTCAGTGAAAGCAATGGGCCACCATAGAACCTCTTGCCGATTAGCGCAGAGTCTAGGAAGAGTACTACGACAGTAATGTCATCATGGAAGTGTCTCCTGACACCACGATCAATCTTTTTCAAGTCTGAGTATCTCATTTCTCTTTTCTTTGCTGCCTGTCGCAGAGCTGTTTTTATTAGTCTTCTTGCAACACCCTGCAAAGGTTTTCTAATATTTAGCAAAAAGCAATTGACATCGAAACTTCCAGAGCATGCCACAACTCGACAGAAGGGAATTACGAATGCAACATAAGAGAATGAATAGAGTACCACCTATGATGATCTACCTGAGTAATGAAAGGTCACTTTGGTCCTTCTAAAATGCAAGGTCACTTTGCCCAAGTTTCGATTAGGAATCCAGGGTGCTTCGCAAGCATAGCGCTTGCCCTGGACAGCCATTCAGGCAATTTCATAAAAGGAAACCTTGTGTAATATCCTGAGAAGACAAGCTAGGTGATTTTGCTCAAAGTGTAATAATGATGACACTCATTGCATCCCCCACAAAAACAGGGTCTAGATACAAAAAAGTGAACAAAAGAAGAACCAGGGGGTAAGGATATGTCATGGATTAAGGTACTCCATTCTACAACAGTGCCATCAAAAATAAAGACATGATGAAGTAAATATTGGATATAACATAAGTACATGAATGAACACAAAACCAAAGTCTGCAAACTGACGCTAAAGGCCAAAGGCATTGTGCAGCTAACCTGGTTTGAAACAAGAACTCAAAGGACCTCTTCTGCGAACAGAAATTACACATTCACAACATATTAGTTCCATTAGACTTAATCTACGACATAGAGCTTCTAAAGCAATACAATGTTATGTGCAATCCAGAATAACTAAAAGTAGATTAAAGGATAATGTAACACCCCGGCCCATCCCCTCAGCCCGGAATGCTACCACCAGGATTAAAAAAACCGGCAGTTACCGGCTGGTAACCGGAAATCCCAGTGAGAACCGGGATGGAAAAACCGATCAAAAATCCCGGTGGTTACAAAGCACTTCCTAGATTGGTTTAGGCCTTTTTGTGCTAGATTACTTATTGTATAAACTAAATATGCATAAATATACTAGTCCCAACATTTTGTGCTAGGTTCTCTAACTTTTCCCGGTTTTTAGTGGGTTTTCCAGTTTTTTAAGCGTTTTTTCCGGTAACCGGTTATCAGTTTCAAACCATACCAAATTCAAATTTTGAAATATAAATTTCATCCGGATTTTTGCCAGGATTTCCTGTACTCAGCCGGTTACCGTTACCAGTTGCTGGCCGGGAATATCTCCGGTTCCAAGATTTGGAACCTTGGCTACCACCACTCTAAACTGTACCATTTACATTTATTGCTGCTAGGACTCGGTAGCAGTTCCTCTGTTCGACACAACAACACGGTTAGCTCACACGCCTACCGGTGAGCATTGAGGCAACTGTACCCATCTACCAATTATTAGAAGAAAGGCATAAGCCATACAATATGAAGCAGTTCTAATAAGACACAATCTTAAAGCTAATTGTGAAAGCCCGACATTAAAGTCTGATCATGACATCTAAATGTGATATGTGAATTACTGTTGTACGTGGGAATATATGTGTGCTACTCCCGCCCATGCATATCGCCTTCACCATCATTTAAACAAACACAAAACAAGGGGCGAGTCCGAAGACTCAGCAAGCACACGATAAAACAGTGACATAATTTAGCAATTCAATCAATTCCATGATTGTGAACTATAAATCATAATCTTTGTAACTGTATCACTTTCTCCGTCACTTTCATGTAATGCAATGCGATGTGTATCGATGAACCACTCAAATGCTCCGTCCTCTTTCATATGGGATCTCAACCTCCACTACCGCGGAGTACCTACCAAAGTAGGTCATGTGTATAAGTGCAATGCATGATGCAACATGCTTCCAATGTTGGCATTTAATTATAAGCAGCACTCATCAAGGTATAATTAGCACGTAATCATGTACATATCATAAGAACTATAGATCATGGCATGAAAACACGAGTAGCAAGTATTCATCACAATGCACTGTTCTACCATGCACCTTTTCAACCTTGTGGACGATTCGTGGATGGCACCAAACTCGAAACCCCACCTGGACAAGCAATCAAGCATCAACCCACCTCAAGACATCATAATCATACATGCACACATACGAATGGCGTTGTTTCTACGCGCAAATCGGCACATACAATACTATTGAATCAGACGCTTTCCCGTTGTTCCGGTGGTTAGAAAACCATAGCGTTCAATGTCAAAACTTAACATAGCAACTATCTCGGGACCTGGAATCAGCATAACTTTACTCACGTATTCTGGTTACCATAATTTAAATAGTACATCCAAAATTTCCGATTTCAGCCCGAAGGCCGAGCTATTCCATACCGGGTAGTATCCGACTCTGACGCCAACTTGCAATCCAAAATGCTAAAAGTGGTGTTCCAGCTTTCTAGAGCTTTAGCAATTACCATAGTAATTAACCTGCATTGATTAATCCATACAAATCATTCATTCTCCTCATGCACTCGGCCAGAGTACCCACTACTACTTACCAACTTTCTAATTATTCACTGAATAATAGTTGGTCACGCATGCATCGACAAAACCACTGCTACTACTACAGTAATTCTCACAAATAGCACTACTTCTCTCTCTATATATAAATTAACAAGATCAACAGCAGCAACAGCAATTTCGCCATCTAAACATCCATGTATGGGCAACATTGGTGGCCAGGACAACGGCACGGTGCACGAAGGTGGGCGACGGCGGCTAGCAGCAGCAAGGGGGCGGAGCCGTGAGTAGAAGGGGAGGAGAGGCACAGGGGATTGGCTCAAGGTAGGAGTGAGCGAGTTGGCCTCCTCCTCCTGGCCTCTCTTATGGAGGGACTTGGCATGGACTGGCTGGGCCGAAGCCAGCCCAGTCTCCTCATCCCAGGTATTACAGAGAATTGCTCTGAAAGGTTGTTCTTACAAGTAAACTCTACACATATTGACATAACATGTGTCAATTTTTTTTAAATATCAACAATATAAGGAATGCCTGAAATGGAAAATATTTCAGAATATTGCAAAGAATTTAATATCAAAGAAAGTATGTCATATCATCTTACGTTTCGGGGTGAACAATTAACTATATCCACAGCTTCCTGATTGCTCAAGTGCTCCCACAATCCATCTGAGGCAAATATTACAAATTGATCTGCTGCACACAGTCTATGTGCTTCTATGGATGGTTCTGGACAAAGAATTGGTTTATGGAAGGGTTCTGGAAGCCGGAACTGCGCCAGAAGAGGCTCACGGTTAAATTCTGAACTTTTTAGGTAGGCATCACCTATTGTTCTGGAAACCTGAACAGAACGCAGAAGGCAAATTATGAGTATTTATGCTAATATGTTAAAGGTGAGTGGTCTAGGAACAACGCACGCACACATATAGGAAATTTGCCTATATAGGACAAGTGTTTCATACACCATCGTACCTAGACATCTAAATCAATATCCGTTGATGTGCTTTGAGATACGCGGTGTTTGACGTGGGTATATTCGTATACCCATAAAAAAGTGTATGTGAGATATCAAATTCCGAAAAAAAAAATAAATTCAACTTCAGTTTAAGTAGTTTGAGCTACTTTCATGGTATATACTCACTATAGTTGCGTTAAATTCAAAAGTAGTTCAAACTAGTTTGAAATGGGTTCAATACTCACTTACCATAAATATATCAAGGGTATAAAATATTTTCATACCCAGACTCCAAAAAATCTATCAATCATATACATGTATCGGACGGTTATTGATGTGGGTGCCTAGGCACCTAGGTGCATATATATATATATATATATATAACAGTGAAATGAAATACCTGAATAAGGCCTTTCACACGCCAAACATTGTGCTTTAGGACCACAATCCGTGGATCATCTGGGTGTAACTGTCTTAACTCCTCCCTTACAGCCTCAATGCTTCCGTTATGCTCGGATGACAGCTGAACAGCCTTGATATCTGTGACACCACTTTCAACTCTCCCTAGAACAGCACGAGAATCACCAGTATTTGCTACATAAAGAACTCCTTCGTTGATGATGCCAACCAAACAACACGAACCAACCGAGGCGAGCTGCGGTTTAATGAGCCATTGCTTCCTTACAAGATTCAGAAACCCCTCCTCTGTGGCAGCATACGATCTGCGTATGACATCAGCTGAAATAGTCTGTTGTTCCATTGCAAACTCTGCAGTGAAGCAAATAGTCAGCTGTTAGTAACAGACTAATTGACACCCTGATTCATCTAAGATTATATAACAGTTCAGGGGAACATGAGAACAGTGAGTAAGAAGTCCACAATGGTTGAGGTGCCTAAGCCGTTATGCCCAATTTCATTGCGCAACAACACAAAGGATAAAATCGTTCGGTCACTTTTGACATCAGGATTCAGGATTGTACAATGGCAACAGTGAGTCAGTGACAGTGCCAGGGGCGAGATTACGTACTCTTTAGATGCTGGAACAAATTATCGGCAATGAAATGTGCAGTCTCCGGCCCACCATGGCCATCATAGATGCCGGCGAATGTCCCAAAGAGCCCTGCGGAGCTCTGGGCGTCCTCGGCGACGAGGGGGCCAGCCTCAACCTGGCTAGCATCCTCAAGCAGGTTGTTAGCCTGCACGACGGCCATGGAGAAGTCGCCGCATGCATGCCTCCCGGTGTCCTTGTACCAGAGCAGTCCATCCCTGGTTCCGCCGCCAGCACCGCCCACGGTGAAGCACGGGCGCACAATACGCATGACCATCTGCCCCACCATCTTCAGACAGACACGGCTGGCGTCGTTTCCAATGGGGTGATTCTATTTCTATTTCTCCCCAAGGGCACAGCGAAATCGATTCCAGCGAGGAGACCTAGACAACTTTGTAAGATCCACCACCCAACCTTGAAGTATTCCAACCTGATGCTCAAGAAAGCTTGAAAAGCAACCACCTTGGCCCTAAGAAACCACGAAATACGAGTCGGCAAGAAAGCTCGAAGCTCCGCTACATGACATCACAAGAAATCCTCCTCCAAACCCAAGCTGCCAGGCTTGTTGAAATTGGGATCAGGAAGAAGCAGCAGCAGCCGCCTCCTGTAAAACAGGACGTAAAGGATAGGCTTGGCCCCCAATTAACGGGCGCAAGAAACCGCGGGCCGCACGAAACGCAACCAAAGCGCAGGCAGCGAAGAATCCGGGGGCAAGCCAAACCGAACCTGGCCAACCAAATTGGGCGTGTAAGAAAGAAAGAAACCTTTTTTATGGAACTCGAAGGGCAGGCCGTGGTGGGGCGGGATGCTTCGAGGAAGGAGGAGGGGGGCAGAGAAGGCGGCGGCGACTTGGGGGAGGAGGTTTCCGCGAGCGCGCGTGAGATTCCGCTTCCGCCGTGGGATTTGGGCAAGAAAAAGGACCCATGTGACCTAGCGCGCGCGCCCTCTCTCTCTCTACGTAATAATAATAATAATAATAATAATAATAATAATAATAATAATAATAATAATAATAATAATAATAATAATAATAACAACAACAACAACAACAACAACAACAACAACAACAACAACAACAATAATTAGTTCTTATTATTTTCTGACCTTTAACTTCTTACCAGATAGGGGTGCAATCGGATCGGATTCGGACGGATATTGCTTAAACCGTATCCTAACCCATATTTTTTCCCGGATTCGAAATCGGATACGGTAAGACCGGATACGAATACGAATTCGGAATATTCGGAGTTTCGGATATGGTATCATCGGAGCGGATATATATCGGTTACGGATCGGAAACGGATAATATAAGCGGATATCACGGACGTACAAAAAAGAACATTTTCAAATAGTGTCTTCTCATTTAATTATTAAGAGCCTCGAACAGGATACAAATCTTGGTTGGTAATTGACTATGCTCGCAGGATGATCGAGCAGGAGGAATGATCCACTGTCTTTTAGCATAACAATGATTTTGCAACAAGGCGATCTTTCAGTGTATCAAAATGGAGAAAAGGCAGTATCAAGTTATCAGCACTTGGAGATTGAGCTATATGTTTAGTCATATATTGACAATATTACATTCACGGTCAGAGGCCAACACAGATCATCATGCATAAACACCCAGGGTTCTTCAAAAGAGAGGGGGCATGACTTCTTGGAGTCCTCTATAGAAATAGAGGCTTGACAGAATATAGCTACTGGTGGCTGCATTCCAGTGGTGTCGTTGATGTATCCATGTGTATTGCAGCAAAATGGTCTCCTGTAACATATAAAATCAGTGATGGCAAACACATTATCGAGTCATCTCTTCAATAGATGTCAGTTTGGAAGTGCCACATGCCTTTGAATCGATATGTTAACAGTATCTAAATTATTTACGCATAGCAAACACGAATGTCGCCAACTTGGTAGAAACGTCCATTTGTTAACATATGATTGAGCTAAGAAGCCGGCCAAAGTAATCAAGAACAACTCCAGAAAACTTTAGTAGTCCAAATAGATAAGATAAGTAGCGCCCAAGCTCTCTTTAACCCATTGATCTGAACTTGATAGGCGATCTTGCCAGGAGCATAAAGAGATGTAAAAGCATGATGTAAAAGCACATAGTAGTAAAATGCACCACCAGTTTAAAAGCAGATCTTGAGAATAGTTTGGTTAAACTATAAATCATTAGTTGTGGAATGCTACTCGCCAGCAACCACGTCCATAGTTCTCTTCCTCATTGCCTGTTGCATATTCTATTTCAGAGATCAATCTGGTTAACTTGACAGATCTAGTTTACTTCCTCTGCCATCTCAGCGTATGCATATGTTATATATAGAAGTATAACCATGAATTAACGCTGAACAAGCACTTGAAAATTCTTCATTATAGCATTCTTTAAATCATATTTAACGGGTGCTATGGGTGATCAGGCAGCTATGAGCTTTCTAGGTGGCATTTGACACATGGAGGAACCAAGTGCAGGTGCAGCATTCAACGGGTGCACATTAATCCGCATCATACAAAGTTAGACAATAACAAAGGACATACTAACAAAGAAACAAGAAGACATCATGGTTCTTAACTTCAATTTTACGTACTCTAGCCTGGAGGGAAATTGCCCAGGAAATTGAAGCTACAATTCACTAATTCAGCACCTAACTAACTAATACGTTTCAACAAAAGAGCTAGCAATTGGCAGTTCGTCAACATTCAGTATAAGAGTGACAAAACTTTGTTTCCGTTTTTCCTGGTTGATCAGATGATGATGTCGTATCATCAACCGAAGGCAATAGGCAATACATTATCATATTGCAGCCGTACCTAAAATCCGCCGGAGTCAACGAAGAACGAAGAATCCGCCGGAGTCGAAGGCAGCGAGGTAGACGGGGGCGCCGGTGCCGATGCGCTGGGAGACGGGCTTCTTCTTCGGGCTGCCGCCGCCGGATCTGGATGGGGACTGGGGAGCAGCCGACGAGGAGGATGGGGAATGGGGATCAATTGGCAGTTCGTCAACATTCAGTATAAGAGTGACAAAACTTTGTTTCCGTTTTTCCTGGTTGATCAGATGATGATGTCGTATCATCAACCGAAGGCAATAGGCAATACATTATCATATTGCAGCCGTACCTAAAATCCGCCGGAGTCAACGAAGAACGAAGAATCCGCCGGAGTCGAAGGCAGCGAGGTAGACGGGGGCGCCGGTGCCGATGCGCTGGGAGACGGGCTTCTTCTTCGGGCTGCCGCCGCCGGATCTGGATGGGGACTGGGGAGCAGCCGACGAGGAGGATGGGGAATGGGGATCTCGGATTGCCGGATGTGGATGGGGAGCACCGAAGCAGCCGAGCAGGGGAAGGGCGAATGGGGATCGGATCGCCGTCGCCGATAGTGAGTGCTGTGGAGGGGAGGATGGGGATCGGATCGCCGTCGCCGAGAGCCAAGCAGGGGAAGGGAGGATGGGGATCGGATCGCCGTCGCCGAGAGCCGATCAGGGGAGGGGAGGATGGGGATCAGATCCGTCTGCAGGTGAGACTGAGAGCCGCCGAATGCTACGGTTAGGGTTAGGGTTACTGCGGGAGTGCGGGACTGCGATGCGGTACTTCCTCAGCCGGTCAGCAGCTTAATGGGTTTCGGATATCCGACCGGATATTATCCGAATATCCAGATACCGAAGCAATTCGGTCGGATATCATCTGTCCCAAATCCGCTACCGAATCCGACATGTAATATCCGAATCCGGTATCCGATCCGACCGGATGTTCCATTTTCTTCCCGGTTTCGGCACAAGTCGGATTCGACACCGGATCGGTCGGGATTAACCCAACCCATTTGCACCCCTATTACCAGACGTTCATTTTACCCTTCTCGACTATAGAAATAAAAGCAAATCATCCTTTCGTCCTAAAACCATTCTAATTTTGGATGACCTAGCATCCACGCGTCAATAGTTTTTAACACATAAGCTCGTTTTTGATGATATCACAGCTACGTGTGCAGACAAAATAAAAAAATTATGGAACCCACATACCATCTTCCCATCCCTTTCTTCTTCCTCCCACTCTGTTTCTCTTCCTCTCCCTCCTTTCCAAGCAGACCGCCACCGCTTACGAGACCTCTTCTACCTCCGTGGGGCCCCAACACCACTACCGTTGCGCTCTCCTACCATGTCCACCATCAGCCGACCTGGAACGGCTCCTATCATGGCCCGCAGTGTTGGCCAGAACAGGGCGGCGCAGGCCTAGTCGCAGCGGAGCTTTGATTCTGAGGAAGGAAAAGATAGCCTGCGCACAAGCATCGTGCCGATGATAGTCCATCTGTGGTGGCAGCTTGGTTGGAGAAGCTTCGAGGAGGGCTGGCATTGGTGGCTCCTATGGCACCAACAAGGACCACGACGTCAGTAGTCTTCGGCGATGGGGTGCTCTTGCAAGGGTGTGATGCTGTTTAGGAGGTCAAGGCCATCATGGTGATGTGGGTGGTGAGGCCGAAGATGCATCATAGCATCGAATGGGCGTGACTGGTGGTAGTGTTGGTATGGGAACACATGCCGGAATGGTCCTGGTGTGGAAGAAGAAGGGAGGAAAGGAGCACTGGAATTGTAGTGATGTGAGGGAGATCGGGAGTAACCAATTTTGGAAAAAGATCAGTAAAGAGGGTGAATTTTTTTAAGGAGGCCGAAATTAGGGATAGCGGCATTGGAGCTCACAGAGGCTACTAAGTACTAACGGTGGTGGTGGTGGTGCACCATCTTCCTCGTAGTCGACATCAACATTGACCTAAGCTTTTGTATCAGAGGCCACGAACGGGCATCGGTTCTTGGCCGGGAGCTCGTTGCCGTGTGGAAGGAGGTTGTCCTCGCAGTCGCATTCCGTCCTTTGCTTCAATGATGTTTTCCAGGAAGTTTGTGAAGCCATCATCATCTTTAGCCACAGCAAGGGCCTCTGTGAGTGGGCAATGAGACAGTGGCGAAGCCAGGAATAAAATTGAGGGTGGGCTGAATCATTTGTCAGACTAAACTAAGTTAGCATAAATATAGTTTTTTTACTCTTATAGAATTTTAAATTCATACAGAAATTATATAATTGGAGTCTTGGAGACAAACAACGAAAAAAAGAAAAATACAAAGTAGGTATGTCGACAATAGAAAGCGCATACCGAAGAATATATAATTATTCTGCTATGAGTACAGAGTAGCAATAAGTCACATGAGTATGAAACATATAAAAATTAGTGATATAATAGAAAATTGTGAATGACAATGAAAATTTAGATCATATGAAACATACCACAAATAAGTTAATTTGAATCATGAGATCGTCAATTGGTATGCGCAGCGTTGGATCGGCAATTATTTCATTTGGATTAAATTCTAGTCGAAGCTTCTTTGGTTGAGTTGTACTCTCATCGGTTGGACAAGAACTACTTGAATTACTTGCAAATTAGTTACACAAAGTTCGTTTCTCCATTATAGCAAAATCTATAAATAAATTATTAATTTCTGTCAATACAAAGCTATAAATATGTAAATTAATTATAAGGACTAAACTATCTATATACTGATAGACCGTGAGGAGGTGACCCCGTATGTGTGATGAGTAATTGACATCTGTTTTAGGAAAGTCGAGTTTGGTTTGTGTGGTTCGTGCCGGGTTGTCGCTTGGTGCATTTGGTTTCGGACGGACTTGGTCAAAGTGCTTAGGATGCTTATACTTTTGATTCAACAGGTTTCGGCTATTTTGTGTTTAAGATTTCTCTAATGTGATTGTTGATTACATCATGTCGAGCGGTGCTATGTAATTTGTTTCTTATCTGTGATGACTGCAGGACCTTGAGGTGAGGTCATGGCAAGGCACGGGATGACCGGACTAGGCGCTGGTGGTGCCGAGGTCAAAGCGGTTGAGGTGTGCCGAAGACGGCGAGGGCTCGAGGTAGCTGCGAGGCTTGAGCGGCAAGGAATGAGGAAGCTTCCTGGAAGGTGCAGGAGGAGCGTTTTGGTGAATACGCAAAGATGCACTAAAGGAAGTGGATTTGGTTAGAGTTAGTGGGTAAAGCGCAAAAGCTTAATGGGCAAAGCAAATGTGAACCCATTATGAAGGGCTATAAATAGAGAGGTGCTCTCTAGTGCTAGGGTGTGATTTTAGAGAGATGGCTTGAGAGAGGGGTGTGAGAGTTAGGGTTTTATTTGGTTCTCTCCATACATGAGTTGTAAAGGTTTTTAGGGCAGCACTTGTGTTTTATTTTGGGTGTTCTTTTGAGTTGTGAGATGGGGTGAACTGATGTAATCCTTCCTCTTGTTTAATCATTCATCTCTCTTTGTCTCAATTGAAGAAATTATGTGTTTGAGATGTCTTGAGTAGGCTCTCCTTGTTGTGCTTTTGTTTTCCTGTGCTTCAGCTCTCTTTCTTGTGCTCTTTCTCTGAAGCTAAATGATTTCATGGCACATGATCTAAATACTAAAGAATATCAAGAGATTTGAAATTTAGGTCTTGTCGATCTTTGCCTTTTCATTTCTCCTTTTTGTTTGTGCCTCTGTCACTTGATCCTCTCGGCAGCATCTCTCCTTTGTTTTGTTCTCGGCAAATCTTCTTCTAGTCAGTTCTGTTTTTTCCTTGTTTGCAGATCGTGAATCCTTCTGCAGTTTTCAATCTATCACCTCTCTTTGATTTGATCTCTTCTTTTGCTTTTGGTTTTCGGCCAGCAGTCAAACAGCACAGTTTCGGCCAGCATGCAGCTCATTCATTAAGCACAGTTTCGGCAGCAGTAATTGCTGTCCTTTTATTTTCGGCTGCTGTCTGTAGATTCTATTTAATTGGGCTGCTGTGGTTTGTGTTCGGCCAATCTCTTCCTGTTCATCTAATTCTCGTTTCCAGCACAGTACAAGGTCAGTTCGGACTGCAGAATTTTTTTTGGGTTCAGTTCTTCTTGCAGTTTGTTGTGATGTTTCGGCTATGCTTTCTTTTCTACTGTAGTGCTCACTTTGTTTCAGTTTTTGACAGCATGTAGTCTCCTTTTACTACTGCCGAATTGCTCTTCTTTAGTCTTTAGTCCTTTTTGGTTTTGTAGTACTCGTTCAACCTTCTGCTCCCTGCAGTACTTGCCGTTAGGTAGCAGCCCCTTGTTACATGCTTTTAGTTCTCAATTATAGCACTCTATTGGTCTTGTTTATTTGCTCTCCAAAGTAGTATTTGTCAAGCCTAAACTGTTTTACCCTTTGGACAAGTTGGTTCTCGAGGCATTAAGTCATTTCAGTTTCTTGGCAAAATTGTGCTTGGTGTCCAGAGAGCTTAAATCAACTTCTTCATAGCTTATTATAGCTATCGGAGAGTAGAGAAATCGTGTGGATACTCGTGGGAAATTTTTAAAAGCACCATTCACCCCCTCTATTGCCATTTCGGTCCTTCATATACACTAAATGTAAAAGTCTAAAATCTAAACTTAAAATACTAAATTGATAAGAAAGAAACTGGAGAAAAATTACTCACTCTGACTGCAGACGGGCGACAACCGACCCTATTTCCTCTGTCCTTTCATGGTCTTGCCTCTCGTCTCACACTCACTCTCTGTCTCAAGTCTCTTTGTCTCAGACTCAGTCGCTCTTGCTCACTCGCGGACTCGCTCCGTCGCTTCGCTCGGACTTCACCGTCTCCACGTCTCCACCACTCTGGTCTCCCTTCTCCCATCTCCGGCCACCAGGATTTGGTGTCTCGGTGCTCGCCTGCTCAGTGATCCTCCACGCCGGCCCGCCGCCCAGTGCTCCTCTACGGCGCCACACTGCCGCCCACACTTGCCGACAGTAGCTCGGCCCTCGCCTGGTCGCCCCCAGCCCCCCTCTGGCCTCTGTGTTGTGGCGGCGGTGCCTCTCCTCTGGGTCTGCCAGTCTAGGAGTGGGAACCAATTGCAATTGCTAGGTTTGTGAGTTAAAGTGAGTGTTTTGGTGGGCCAATGAGATGAATTTGTTGGGCCTCTTAAGGGCAGTGGGCTACCCACTTAACTATGCTTTGTTTTTGTTTTTGTTTTTTGTTGGGCACTTGGGCCTCTGTCGATGTCGCCGGGGGAGGTGAGGCTCAAGCCTCACTAAGCCCCCCCGCTGGCTTTTCCCCTACGATGAGATGCAACTGGCAAGCAAGCTGGTGTAGGCCGTGCCACAAACTCTTGCACCACTAGACAGGTTAGGACGGACGAACGAGGGAGACACGAAGAGCAGCGCTGGCCTTGGCACCATAACGTGTCATGGCACTAAGGGAGTCAGCAACAACGCCTGCTGCTAAGGCACACACCACGGCCGTGGTGGCACGAATGTAGTCAGGCAAGCTGACTGCACCACTGAACGGGTTGGGATAGCACCTCACATCTAATTGGGCACGGTGGCTCAGCAACCAGCGCTGGCCTCTTGGATCCTAGAGCCACCCTGGGGACATGTACATCTTGCAAAGTACCTGCTCTACATCACCGATGATGGCTTCTTCCAAGCAGCAACGGTACTCCTCCATGAGCCAGTCCACGCAGGAGACGGCAATGCTATCGTCGGCACCGAAACACGAGCTGGGTGACCACCGGGTACACATCGAGCACTTGGAAGCCGATGAGAGGACGACACATGAGGTTTACAATTATTTTTATTTTGTCTATACACGTGGCTGCCATATCATCTGAAACCAGTTTATCTATGAAAACTACCACCACACGAGCATCACGTTGTCCAAAACTGGGGTGTTTAGGGCGAGTAGGTGATTTAATCCGGTTTTCGATAGTTGATGAGTGTAAAGTGAATGGCTTCATAGTGGAGGGTGTAAATCGAACTTGAACATTAATTGAGAGAGCAAAAGTGGACTTTTTCCTAACAACAACAACAATAATAATGATAATAAAGAAGAAGAAGGACCTACTTACTTTACTAAACTAGTACTGTTATTTAGATTTAATAAAAGGAATTTAGCTTAGATGAAGTTAGGAACAGGGAGAGGATGATGATGGTGATGGGGCAAAGGGATGGTGCCATGGTTTGGTCTTTGTTCCTTACATTTTTATTTCCTGAAAAATTACTCTAGCCTCCCTTTTAGGTTTAGCCAGGGCACTTGGAATAATATGTTGGCTCACTCGCCATATCATCTGATTGTTTGTAGTCTTCTTCCTTCATCTTCTTCCTCTCGTGTGTAGTAGTTGTCATCGTTGTTTCCTATGGTTGCCAAGCCTACGCCATCATTAGTGTTGCTCTTTGACGATAGTTCATGGTGGCGATCGGCGTTCTCGTTGTTGGGCAATCGACGGTTCCACCACTCGTGGTGGTTCTTCCGCTTCGTCGAGTAGTGGCGGCAGCGTCGACTGTGATGAGTCAATGACCAACAAGCGGTGGAGCACGTCAGAGAAGGTGAACGATGTGTGTGTGAACATGCTTGGGCCGACCATGGCCACAGAGGAGCTGGTTCAAGCGTTGGCGTGCGACGGGAAGATCTCAAGTCGCTAAGTCGTCCAGCTCCCTGTGACGATGAGGTGGAACCAAACCTGATGCAGTCAAAAATAGTGGTCTTCATGCGTACTTTGATGTTGACCTCTGCATCCCTACGATGTCCTTCATTAGCAAAGTCCTCCGGCTATATGGGTTGGAGCTCACGTAGTTGACGCCGAATGCTGTCCCGCAGCTCACCGTCTTCAGCTGGGCCTCTCACGCGGAGGCTGTCATGCTGAGCCCGTCGCTATTCATCTCTCTTCATGACACACAGTGCTAGCTGAAGTGACTCAGTGAAGGGCGGTACTCCAACCTAGGTAAAGTGAACTTCATGCTTCATTCTAGCTACGCGAAGCTGTTTCCTTCGAATTCTACACCAACAAAGTGGGAGTCCACTTGGATGTGGAGGTGGTTCTACCATCGAATCAAGCCTGGTAGCAGCCTTCGCTAGACAGGGCGGCTCATGGACTTTAGCATGTCTCCTGCCGTGACGCTCGTCCGCAAGGATGAGCAATGCACGTGAGGGCTCACCGAGTTCACACTCTGTTTCAACATGCGAGATCTCGCCAAAGAGTTCTGCATGCTCCACATCTCCCTGCTGGCTCGACTGTGACACATGCAGCCTGATCCCGCTCGTGTTGATGGCCTTTGGCCCACCGTTGCATCGCTACCGAAGCTCACTGGTCCAAGTAAACCTCGTGCCTTTTTATGCACCATGTCTAGTTCATGTTGGCAGTTGCTGAGGTTGTGCTAACCCTATGCCTATTTGTTGTGCACAGTTATCTCCCTCGGTGAAGCGAAGTGCACGTCCGCCATCTTCCTTGGTGCATACATCCTAAAGAAGCACACTCTCTGGGTGTTGATGACTTTGAACTATGGCTGGGTTAACCGTGAAGGACTACGGGTAGGCTACGCTAGCGCAAATTAAAAAAAATTCTACCCGTAAACCAAGATCACTGCAGTTATAGATCACGGAATTACCACTAGACGCGCAGGTGCGGAATTGATGCAGCACGTCGGGGCAGAGTAGTCGTACTACGTCGATGCAGCATGTCGGGGCAGAGTAGTCGTACTACGTCCTCGTCCACGTCGCGGCGTCCCACGTACAACTCCTCTATTGCGGTTCGTCCAAACGCTACAGATGCAGCGCCGCCAAAAGGTATCCACACGTACGGGAGGAAGCGACGCACGCCGGATTACTAGATCCGCGCGAGCGCCCAGGGCGTGGGAGGGGTGGCGGCCAGGGTTTGAGGAGGTCACGGAATCTTCAACCCTGTGCGCCCTTGCCCTCCTTTTATAGACGTCCTTACAATGGGCTTCTACGAATGGAGGCCCATTAGGACTCAATACCCAGTCTAACCCGGATCCAATCCGAATTAAGCTTCAGCCCTTAAGTGTGTGACCCTATAGGTTCACGTATGTTTAGACATGACGCGAGTATACCTACTCGGTCAATAGTTGGTAGCGGCCTCTAGCAAGACGTGCCAACTCCTAAACATACACAAAGATCATATCGGACGAACCATCACAACTTTATGTACATGCCAATCCCTTTGCCTCACGATATTTGGTCGAGCTCCAAGCTGACCACTCTTTCTCGATCCTGTGATCCGGAATCCCTTACTAGGTTAACTCTTAACCTTAAGTAGCATGGCCATGCATTTCTGGATCCGATCACTCGAGGGGCCCAGAGATATCTCTCTCAGGTAGAGAGGGGAAAATCCCATCTCGACTGACCATGCCTCGTAGCATGCTTCATGACAAACCTGAAAACTACCTTTATAACTACCCAGTTACGGAGTAGCGTTTGATAGCCCCTAAGTAGGTCGATTCACATCTCAAGTACATGCGACAATCTCAGGTCTAAGGACAAGGCGTACACATTGTGTAGAGAGAGAACCATAAGTATAATTGTTATGTCTCATGTTGGGTCGGTCCAACCCCATGTTCTAAACATGTGTCCACATTATTGGTTTGACATCTCCATGTCTATGACCTGTGAAACATGGTCATCAACCAATACATGTGCTAATCCATTATTCACGTGTGTCCTCACATGAACTCCGACTAGGGACAACTTTAGAATAACCATATAAGTAAAGAGTTTTACAAACAAGTCACATACTTGTTAATCAACACAAAGGCAATATTCAAGGAACATTTATTAAATCATGGATACAACGAAATATCATCATCTCTATGATTGCCTCTAGGGCATATTTCCAACAAACCGTGTGTGTGAGCTCTTGGTATCCCCATACCCGATCGTCCTACTCCCACCTGAGGCAGTGGTCGCACGCGTATGTCCTGAGATCTCCGAAGCCCGACTCCCCCATGTGAGGCTTCCTACTCGCCAATTGTTGCACGGCCATTGGCCTCGGCCCCTCCCGCTCCAATTGATTCAGAGGCCTAAGACAAGGAGCTTCCCAGTGGTAGCAGGTTCGAGTCTGGAGATGGCATTGGTTTGAAGAATGGGTCTGAGGGTGGCCCCTTTCAACCGGCGGAGGAAACCCGCTGATGCAAACCCATCGAGTCCTAGTGACCCTGGTGCGCATGTACCCCATGCCTAGCAGCTCAACAAAGGGCAAGGGTGGGGTTGCCACAGAGGGTGTTATCCCGTCGACGGAGGTCAGTGCAGTGTCACCACCTGCCCGCACCTATGAAGTATGCCCGGGTGCCATCCCCACCGGCGACCTTGGGGTCGGACTTATGCCTGGCTATGACAGTGCGTGACGAGGACTCAAGCTCGGAGGCTAGGTCTCCTCCACCAACTGTAGGTGATGCCATGATTCCTACCACTATGATACCATCCGACCTAGTTTGTGGCTCTGCAGAGGCCAATGCTTTGTCACCGGTATGAATAATTCCTTTTCCTCTTAGGAGTTTGCGAGACTCTCTGTGATCTGCTCTCTCACGCTGTCCTTGTCGTAAGCGGGCGCTCCTTCATTGGGGCATGCTCAATGCTCCAGTGATGAAGCTGGTCGTGGCTCGTTCATCGTCATTGTTGTGGACGTGTCGTCACGGCCCGATGGTTCAAAGGCCACTGGTACGGAGGCACGATGGCTTTCCATGGTGGACTTCATGCCCTAACTGGAGGCGCTACGGCTCCTGCAAGGTGCTGCAGAGTGTGTGGACACCAGGCTTGAACGAAGGGTGCTACACTCATGCGACTCGGAGCACCTCAATAGTACTCTCAAGGCTAGTGAGGTTAAGGTATGTGCCACTCCGCGTCTTAATTTGTATAAGGTAGTAACCAATTCTCACGTAAGTTAAAACCAAATGCAATTAGGAGTGAATTTACCTGTTGATTAATCTTTTTAGCTTGTGCTCATGTAATCGGTCCAGTTGGCAATTCAGGAGAAGAAGGTATCTTTGGGATGTCCTCATCATTTCTCTTCTCTCAAGAGGTATTTCAAGTGATAACCTCCTACAAGTGGTATCAAGTTTCTATAATTGTATTTAATTACACTTGATAACATTCAAGCTCGTAAGTGGTTTCAAGTCTCTACAATTGGAATTAATTACACTTGGTATTATTTTTTTTTCAATTGGTATCTTTTATGATTTCAATTGGTATTTCTCACAAATGGCATCTAGTGTCATCATAAGTGGTATAAAGGTCAAAATGGTATATGCTTCCCACGAAAAAGACCAAGAGAATCACAAAAGGTTAAATAGCACCTATTATGGACAAGTGATTTACAAGTGACATCTTTGAGTCTTGGTGCTTGATGACATAAGGAGAGAAGGCTTAAACAAAAGAGAAGAGATGTGAAAAGAGAAAACAAGAAGAGGAAAATCCTTTGTGTGTAAAAGGAAAAGAAAATATTGCCAAGAACCTTTATATAAGGAGGAGTTTTTCTTTGTGAAAAATTTATGTACTATTTTGGGCTTGTTAAAACAAAAAGGGTAAAGTATTAATATTGGGAAAAACTATTTTACCTATTTGCCCAAAATATTTTATGGATCTTGTGAATGAATGTATTTCATTCTCTTTTGCTTAAATTGGTTTTTTGAGTTTTTAATGAAAAATCTATGTAATCTCTTGCTTTCAAAATGCTAAAAATTTAAGAGCTTTGCATGATTTTGAGCAGATTTATGATTTTCACATCTTTGAGTGTGCTCATAATCTGAAATGAATACAATTATGACTTTTAATTCCATATTGCTAATGTATACTAACAATTTTTATCAGATATATTGGATTTTTGTAAGTCAGTTTTTCAGCTAGCATTTGAAGGATCAATAGAATGCAAAATTCTAAAAGTGATTCAAATGCTACAAGTGGTATCAAATACCAAAAAGGGGGAAGAACTTCAAAGTCTCATGAGTAAGACTAATTGAATGTGTTTAAAATATATTTTCCTTTAGTTCCCTCAAATTCCATCTTGGTCATATGCATTTATCTTCATTTTTTTATGACCACATTAAGTTAAATTAATTGGTATCAAGCTCCATATATTGAAAAAGTCTCCTCTTTAACTTATCAAGTTTTATTGCTTTTTGGTGTTTAATGCCAAAAGTGGGAGAATAATGCATAATAGCTTTGGATAATGGGGGAGAATAATGTATTTAAAGTTAAATCTTGATCAATGCCAAAAGGGGGAGAATTATGCTATATGGTGGAAAATGCCCCAAAGGGGGACAATTGCAAAAATGCCAAAAGAGAGAGAATAGGAGAAAATGCCAAAAGAGAGAATAGGAGAATAGGAAAAATGCCAAAATCTAATTGTGAGACTAACTTGTTTATTGATTATGATAATACCTAGTCTCATTTGGATGAAAAGTTGAAAACCATAAGAGATATGTATTCTATATCATTCTTAATTCTTATTGCATTCCTTGGATCCAAAATATAGATTGGATTTCACCAAATAGTCAAACATGAATATGTGCGTATGTCTCTATTACACATTTCTGTATGCACACTGTTGTGGTTACAGACCAAACAGAGAGAGAGAGATGGTGGTGGAGAGTGATGGAGATGAGTATAATGGCCTGCCCCCTCCCCATGGCTTGTATTCATATATATACACACACATGAGGAGTGTTTTTATAGTTATACCCTTACATCTGGTTATCCCCTTTGGGGGCAGTTATGTCATTACACATGGCCTATTCTGGGCCTTATAATCTCCTACTAGGCCTGCTGGGTTTAGGTGGGGGCCACCCCTACGACAGGAGCCTCTCATGGTGAAGGGCCGAAGCCATGTCGCCGAGTCCTTTGGCCCCCTCCGTCCCCTGCGGCCTGTGAATTTCTCCAAGCTTGTGGTTGGGGAGCCCGAGGTCTGGGATGGAAGGTGCCTTGTTGAAGCAGACACGCGCGCGCTTCGTCCCCTACCCTTCGCATGGGTGGCAGCGGAGGCTGGCGCCTAGGTCGAAGCCGAGGCGCGCGCGCTCCGTCCCCTACCCTTCGAACGGGTGGCAGCGGAGGCTGGCGCCTAGGTCGAAGCTGACGCGCGCGCGCTCCGTCCCCTACCCTTCGAACGGGTGGCAGTGGAGGCTGGCGCCTAGGTCGAAGCCGAGGTGCGCGCGCTCCGTCCCCTACCCTTCGAATGGGTGGCAGCGGAGGCTGGCGCCTAGTCGAAGCTGAGGCGCGCGCGCTCCGTCCCCTACCCTTCGAACGGGTGGCAGCGGAGGCTGGCGCCTAGTCGAAGCCGAGGCGCGCGCGCTCCGTCCCCTACCCTTCGAACGGGTGGCAGCGGAGGCTGGCGCCTAGCCGAAGTAGACGCGTGCGCGCACTCCGTCCCCGCGCTAAAATTGGAGCTTGGCGCCGATATTGTTGCGCTTTGGAGCTGTTGTGACCTTGCAGTCTGGTAGTGCGCTTTTAATGGCGGCTGGAATCACGCCGACGCCTGGCCTGGCAGAAGTTAGGCTGTCACGTCGTGCCGTCTACCATTCTGCGGGTGGGACACGCGGCGACTCACGACTGGTGCGTCGTGGGATGTGAGCGGTTGTGTGACCGCGGCCGTTCGCCTCTTCCCCAGGGAAGTTGGACGCGTGTTGAAGGCGTGGAGGCGTTGTGCGCTGCTTGGTCACCTACCGGGCACGGCCCTCTAAGCCCCGGCGGTTCTTCTTTCCAAATCATGGGCAGCCGAATCGCTGCGAGTTTGATCTATCTGCGCTTCGAGCCACATGAGAGGCGAGTGGCCTTTATAAGGTGCCAGTGTTGAGGTGGAGGCACCCTTGCCTGCTTTTTGTTTGTTTTTGATCTGCCGCCTTGCTTCCGCCCGTGCTAATTGTAACGCTAGTTGCTCCTTTCCCGGCTTCTTCCTCCCTGGTCACGAAGAGTGATGGCTAGCCCTGACGACGCCACCTACCATCCACGCAGCGGTTCCTTGCCTAGCCAGGGCGAGGTGTCCCATCCTTCCAGGGAGTACGAGCTGGTGCCACGGGGGAGCTCGCGCGCCAACAAGTGGTGGGACGCCATGGAGCACTCGGGAGGCTGCTGTTCCCGTGTGTTGGGGAAGAGCCGTGTGACCGAAGGGACGCTGCAGCGACTCGTGGATGAGAGGAAGATCGTGGATCGCGATGGGGCTCGCCTACCCCGTCGGGACGAGACGGAGCCGAAGCCCCGGGCAATGGAGGCGATTGTTTTTGTCGCGTTCTTCGACGCCGGCCTTCGAATGCCCTCCACGTTGTTCGTGGGCGAAGTCCTGCGGGCCTACAAGTTGGAGCTAGCCCAACTGACGCCCCACGCAATACTCCGCCTAGTTGTCTTCACATGGGCGATGCGGACAGAGGGGGGGCGTCCGAGCGCGAGCTTATTCGCCACATTGCACGACGCACGCTGTTGACCCCGAAAAGTTGACGGGGCGGTGTCCAACTTCGGCGGTGTGGACTTCGTGCTCCGGACGTCGTGCGCGACGTTGTTCCCCGCGCCAACCTTGCCGAGGCAATGGGAGTCCGGCTGGACTCGGCAGTGGTTCTACTACACCGTGACCGACAAGAGCGGAATGCAATGCCGAGGTGGGCCGATCTCGTTTAACAGTACGCCAAGTCTGAAGGCAGAGACCGACGACACGCGAAAGCTACAGAGTCTTGTCGGTGTCGCCCGTCGAATGAGCCTGCGCGACCTAGCCGAGGAGTTCACAATGTATGGGGCGGCGCCACTCTCCTCCCGGGGGAAGTATGTTGGACAGAACAGCCCCCGTGAGGACGGGTTCAGCCCATCCGTATCTCGCCTGGTTCCGCCCTCCGCTCCTTGTAAGTCGCCCAGCACGTTTTATGCGTGCCGTTGTATCTGTTTGGTCTCCGCCTGACTGACGTGATCTCCTGCGCAGTGGCTCGGCTAGAAGATGCGGAGCGCGCGGTTGCGGCGCTCCTCGGCCCGTACACGCTTAAGGAGCATCAGGCTCGCGAGGCCGCAGTCAAGGCGGCTAAGCAAGGGCGGGTAAACCGCACCTGCGAGGCTCTGGGCATTACTGTGCCCGAGCGTTCGGTGCCGGGGGAGCTTCCCGCCGGGACTCCAGGCACTCAGGATGGTGATAGCCCGACGGGGGTGTTATCCTCGCGACGCCGGGCCCGTTCCCCGTCTGCCGTATGCGACCCCGCAGGCCCCTCGGCGACTATCACAGCTGAGACGGGGCGTGCGACCGGCGGTGGGCCCGGCCACACTACTTCGGAGGAGCGCGCCGCCTCGGATCCCCCGGCACCCTCTGCCGACGCAAATGAACCCGTGCTCACGGCCATCGTTGAGCTGGAACTCGCCAACCCGGGGGGAGCACCGTTCCCGGCGAGAAAACCACGGTTGATGGTGCGCTATCAACCGCAGCGGCCGGCGAGGGCGCGCCCCCTACAGAGGAAACCGTGGGGGCGACGGGAACCGTAGCTGGTGTTGCCCTGGAAGAATCGCTTGTGTCACCGCCGGCGAAACGCCCTCGGACGCAGTCCCCGCCGCCAGCGAGGGGTCGATACGCCGTTGCGGGGCCTTGTCGCAGGATTACGGCGTCTGGCGCGGCCGAGAAGACCTCCTCGCCGACCACCGAGGCGCCCGCCTCCCATTTGGCCGTCGAAACGGTGCCACTTCCTACCGCGACGAGAGGCGCAGGAGGTAGGCATGAGTCCCTTTCTTCTCGTGACTTCGCGAGACTCTCTCCGATCTGCTCGCTCATTCTGCCAACATCAGGCGAGACGAGGTCTCCCGGACATGGCGAATGATCGTGCAACGGAGGTATGCGCGAAGTCCAAAGCCTTGTGCAGGGTGCCCCGCAGGTGTCCGTTGATGTTGACGTGGCCGCGGCCTCGGTAAATCCTGGCGCGTTGGGGCCGGGGCTCGCTCGCTCGGACTTCCTCCCTCGCCTAGAGATACTTCGCGTGCTGACCGCAGCCGCAGAGCGTGCCGACAACGGCCTTGACCGAGAGATGTTGTCGTCATGCGAGGGGGATCTCCTAGCGCTCGCGCTGCAGGCCTCCGAGATGAGGGTAAATATGTGCGCTTCAGCTTGCAAGGTACTGCTGGGCGCCTGCTGACTTGTTGTTTTTGCCAGACACTTGCCCTTAGCCGGTCCTTTGACGAGGCCCGTGTTCGGGAGCGGAGGGCTCTGGAAGCCAGCCTTCGTGAAGCAAACAATGCTCTCGCAGCGAAGGATGAAGAACTTCGCGCGCTGAAGGGCGCCATGGCGGCCGCACAACTCGAGGCCACGGAAGCCAAGTGTGCCGCGGCTGAGGAGCGCACCGCCTTCCTGCAGCGGATCGCCGTCCTAGAAGGGGAGAACGCCCAGCTGGCGGAGTCTGCTGCAGGGAATAGTCTCGTCTTGGAAAATGCGTCCACGTCGGCGTGGCGGGCCATGGAGTCTCTGAACCAGGCCCTCCGAGATCTGTGCGTCAGAGTGCCGGACACTACGCACGGGCCGGAGCCCTGTCGGAGACGCTCGGGTTGATCGAGGAGGGGGCTGGGGTTGCTCTTCGTGGCGCCAGAACGTTTGGCGAGCACTGCGGCTATCTTGGTGCGTGCTTCGCCCTCGCCCTGCTTCACACTCGTGGGTGCAGACATACCCATGAGCTGGCGAATCCTCAACTGGATCCTCCCGGCCGACCCGAGGTTATGTCGGACGCCATTCGCTCCATCGGGCCTAGCTTGCAGAACTTCCATCAACGGATCTGGGGCCGCTTCGGGGAAGATGCAGCGAGGGTCGCCGTGCAGCAGACGCTGCATGGGGAGGGGGACCTCCTCCACTGGCTCGAAGGAGTCCTTTAGCGTCACGACGACGACGGCACGGCTTCGTCCGCACCACGCCAAGGCTGAGCGGTTGGTCGGGTAGGGGCGGGGAGATGATGTACTGGTTCGTATGCTTGTAACCATGTAACCCCTTTGCTTTTATAATGAAACCAAGTAGTACCTTTCTTGGTGTTACCTGCCGCCGAACGCGAAGGGAAGACCTCCGCATCTTGTTTATATTCCGTAGAGCGCGCAGGGAGGACACCCGCGTCTTATTTATGCTCCGCAGAGTATGCATAGGGACGAGGTCCCTGGCATGCGCGGAGTTCGCGTCTTGTTTAGACTCCGTAGAGTGCGCAGGGAGAACATCCGCGTCGTTCTCCGCGCGGGGGATGGCCTTGATGGTGCCTTTCCCTCGCCCTCACAGCCGCGAGATACTTGGCCAACTCAGGGTCCTTGGCTTGATATGACTTGTCCACATGACCGGCCACCAAGCGCGAGTCGGTGCGGACTAGCACCCGTCTCGCGCCGACTGCCTTGAGCTTCGCCAGGCCAAAGAGCAGCGCCTCGTATTCAGCCGTGTTGTTGGTAGCAGGGAAGGCAAGGCGCGTCGAGTATAGCAAACGCTGTCCTTCGGGCGTGACGATCACCGCACCTACGCCCGCGCCCGCGACGCCGTAAGCTCCGTCAATAGTAAGCGTCCAGACAGGGTCGTCGTGCGTCTGGACTGGTTGGGCCGGCGGGGTCCATTCGGCGAGAAAATCCGCCAGGACTTGGGATTTGATTGCCGTTCGTGAAGCATACGTCAAGGAGAAGGGGGCGAGCTCGGCAGCCCATTTGCCAATGCACCCTGTGGACTCCTTGTTGTGTAACATCTCTGCCAGGGGGAATGAGGAAGGCAATGTGATCGGGTGGGCCAGAAAGTAATGCCGAAGTTTCCTGGAGGCCATGACCAGCGCGTAGGCGAGCTTCTCAAGCTCCGTGTATCTTGTCTTGGCGCCTTGGAGGGCTTCAGAGACAAAGTATACGGGCCGCTGCATGGCGCCTTCCTCTAAGACGAGGACGGCGCTGACCACGATGGCTGACGCGGCCAGATAGATCAGGAGGGGAGCCTCTGGTGCTGGGGCGACCAGAGTGGGGAGGCTTGCCAGGTGCTCCTTGAGCTCGTTGAAGGCCTTCGCGCAATCTCCGTCCCAACGGAATCCATCGCACCCGCGGAGTGTCTTGAAAAATGGCAGGCCCCGCTCCGCCGCCCTGGATAGGAAGCGGCTTAGTGCTGCCATGCGGCCCGCCAGCCTCTGGACCTCCCTCGTTGTCTTGGGCGGCTCCATACCCAAGATGGCGTCTACTTTGTCGGGGTTCGCCTGGATGCCCCGTCCGGACACGAGGAAACCTAGGAGTTTGCCCGTCTGCACCCCGAAGACACATTTGTCGGGGTTGAGCTTGATGCCAGCCTTCCGAAGGTTGTCGAAGGTCTCCTGGAGGTCCCGGCCATGCAGAGCAAGCTGCCGAGTTTTGACCACCACGTCATCGACGTAAGCTTTGACGTTCCTCCCGAGCTGGGCGGCCAGGGCAATAGCGACGAGACGGGTAAAGGTAGCGCCTGCGTTCTTCAAGCCAAAGGGCATTCTGACGAAGCAGAACGTCCCAAGCGGTGTGATGAAACTGGTCTTCTCCTCGTCGTCTTCGGCCATGTACACCTGGTGGTAGCCGGAATAGGCGTCCAGGAAACTCATGAGTTCGCACCCCGCGGTGGCGTCGACCAGCTGATCAATGCGCGGCAAGGGATAATTGTCCTTTGGGCACGCCTTGTTGAGTGCCGTGAAGTCAATGCACATACGCCAGGCCCCGCTGGCCTTTTTGACTAGTACCGGGTTAGCGAGCCACTCTGGATGGTGGACCTCGCGGATGACCCCGGCGCGAAGAAGCTTCGCCACCTCTGTCTTGGCCGCCTGCTGCCGATCCATCGACATACGCCGAAGCCTTTGCTTGACCGGCTTGGCGTCGGGGCGGACCGCCAAGCGATGCTCGATTACTGCTCGGTCTACGCCCTTGATGTCCTCCGGGGACCATGCGAAAATGTCAACGTTGTTCTGAAGCACTCGGAGCAGATCCCGTTCGACCCCCGGTGGGAGCCCCTCGCCGATGGACACAAACTGCCGCTCCGCCTGGAGCGGCACCTTCTTGACTCCGCCCTCGGGCCGAGGCTTGGGCGTCCACCCAGGGGCGGAGGGCCCATCGCCGAGTGTGCCGGAGAGGGCATGCACCGGGCGATGCGGAACGCGGCTGCCGAATTCGGCACGTCTGGCCAGGTCCTGATCGCCGAAGACGGTGATAACACCCTCTGGGCCCGGGAGCTTCACACACAAAAACGCGTAGTGCGGGATCGCCTCGAAAGAGTTGATAGCGGGTCGACCTAGTATGGCATTGTAGGGATGTGGGATATCTGCGACGTCGAAGATGACATGCTCGGTCCGGATCTTACCCTTGTTGCCCTCCTGACGGAACGTGACCGGAAGGGACATGTGCCCCAAGGCCTGCAGCAGTTGACCCCCGAGGCCTTGAAGTGGAGCTCCTGGCTGCTCTAGCCGGCTTCGGGGGATCCCCATACGATCGAGGGCTTCGGCGAATAAGATGTTCGCGGAGCTTCCCCCGTCGACAAGGACGCGCCTGACGTCACAGCGTGCTATGTGGGCCTGGATGACTAGAGGGTCTTAGTGAGGGTACTCCACACCCCTAGCGTCGTTCACGTCGAAGGTGATGTTGCGGGGCGGCATCCACAATTGCGGCTGCTCCCTGGGGGCCCTTGAGGAGGAGCCTCCGGTGATGACGCTAACGGTGCGATGCTGCGCACCCTCCGCTGCGGCGGCTCGTATGGGGCTACCCCTTGGGTGCTCCACGTGGGCTCCGACGGGGGGCCGAGGAGGCAGAGCTCGAGACCCGGCCGTCACCCTCCGCAGCTCCATAACTGCGGTGCATGCCCTTGTGTAATGATCACCATAGCCGTGTACCTCCCACCACTTGCCATAGTGTAGGAGCTCTTGTTCTGCGTGGGGTTGGCCGCCGCAATCGAGTCCGCCTTCCGATCCCCGGTCCCCCCTCCATGAAGCGGGGTCGGGTCCTTGGCGGGCGCTCTCGGTGTCGAGGACATGATGGGCCGCCTGTGACCTGCGCTAGCGGCGCCGAGGTTTATGCCTGCTCCTTGAAGAGCCTTCCTGTACTCCGGTGTCGCTGCCTCGGGGAGGGCCTCCCCGAGGCTCTCGGCCGCGGCCCTGCTTCGAGGAGGGACCACCCGCCCCCACTTCGCGCGGGGGGGCGCTCCCCATGGGCGAGGTCGAGGGCGGTAATGCTGCGTCTTCGCACATCCTCCTCCGCCCGCGCATACTCGTCCATTTTGTCGAAGAGCTTGGCGACTGTCTTGATTGGCCTCCGCGCGTTCGCACATCATTTTTATAAGTTTCGAAAATATTGTAGTCCTAACCCATCCTAAGGCTTTTACCCTACGGTCGTATGTTCTGATACCAGCGCTGTAAGACCCGGATTTTTCAATCCGGAATCTACTGTGTCTCACTGCACTAATCCCTGGATCAGTAGTTAGTGCACACAGGTACATTGCTGAATCATGACATACATCGCATAGTAATATTACAGAGTCTGAAATACACCACATCGGGTGAATGTTTACAAAAGGGGCCGCTTTGGCCAAATGTCGTCATTACATAACTGCAGCGGAAATAGTAGCAAAAGTAAACCCAAATCCACAGGCAAGCGACCAGTAGGGTAATGTGTACAGTATATGTCACCAGGGACCCAGTAACATATAAGTACACAATGCCTAGAGTCTACTTGTCTATGTCTAACCAACGAGGCCTAAGCCTTAATTATCGCCTTTGCTTCCGTCGACGTTGGCAAGGGCCTCCTCATAGGCGTAATGTCCTTGAGTTTCGGTTTCTGAATTTCATCGCAAAGCGAGTATGAGCACTTCGACCCCGTGCTCCGCGAGCCAATACACAAAATGCAAATAAATAGTATGCATGGCTTAACAAAGGAGAGGCTCAGGTTATTTTGTTTTGCAAGGAGTGCTTTTGAATACAATTAATTAAAAAGCCCTATGACTTAGCAATTTTGGAACAAATCATAATGTACCAGGAAATGCATTATTAATATCGATTCAGATTCCATCCACCGTTACATGGCATCTGCACCATATAGCAATTCCTTCAGTGTTATATCCGCTTAACTTACCACTGGGACGACACCCAGGACAATTCCAAACCAGGGCAGTCCTTCGCCCTTCAAGTTTTCCCTTCTTCCAAGTTCCAATATTTTGTAAACAGAACTATATCTAGTTAAGTTCCCATGTCTGCCCTTGACCGTGGTCACGGCTATTCGAATAGTTTTAGACTCTGCAGAGTTTGCACACTTTACCCACAAGAGATAAATCCACTCGTTGCCCCACATGATTCCTTAGCCATGCGGTTGAGTAGACTATCACAGGGCCTTTACAATGCACTTTTCCTAGTAGGGTTACGTCCGCTAAGGTTTCCACTTCCTCCGGGTACGACCACCCTTCCAGAAGCCCCCTCTTGCGCCGTCACGTCGGAAGATGTGGCCATCCTCTACCCGCCCGTGGTCACACCGGCGCAACCCTTACTAAGTCGATGCAAATTAGTTAGCCCTGCCTACATTTTGCCAGCTTGTGGTCGTACTTGTTGTACATTGGGAGATCATGACAAGATTTAGTCCTTAGTAGTATCTGGGCGGTCTACCGCTAACCACTTTGTGCTTCCACTGCACCACACTCTCACACCATCGAACCAATCCGCCCAGATATTAAGCAAGTTGGGGTTTTTGGGAGCACAAAATAGTCATATCAAAATACACCAGTCATTCCCACCATGACTGCCCAACCAACTTTTCTCATGATTAAAAGTGATGCTTGGGCGCTCTCGCGCCCATGAGTATCTAAACAATACTACGCATGGCATACAATTACGGACTTATTTTCGAAAGATTACTATTATAATTTGTGCTAGGGCGACAATGTTCACATGTTCAAATATTTCAAAGGAGGGGTAATATTAACCAAGTACACAATGGGATATAACTATAATCTTAAATTAACATGTATTTGCATATAACATAACAGCATGCAATTTGATAATTTAAACAAAAGTAATTTGCAGAAAACGTAGGTTCAACATGATCAAAGTATTGACTCGCCTGAGTCTCGGGGGTCTTGGTCTTGATTTTCAGAAGCTTCTAAACTGGCTGCCTCAACCTCCTCTTCCTGAGTCTCGTATGCTATTTAATCGCGCGAAATACCCAAACAAAACAAAGCAATCAATCACTCAAAATATCACCAGAAATTCACATGAACTCCAAAAAGATCTTGAATTTAGACAAATTTAGAAATTTGTTTCATTCAATTTGGAGCTAAAATGAAGAAGTTATGATTGGTCAAAGTTCTCTGTTTCGGTCAACTCCAAAAATTATTAAATCCTGACATGTGGGGTCCACTGTCATTTTCAGATTTATTTTAATTTCCCATTTTATTTACTTTCTGTACTACTGACATGTGGGTCTGGTTACTGTTCATGGGGTCCACATGTCAGGACGGCTTGGTGCGGATGTGCCACTGACCGGTGGGGTCCAGCGGTCAGCCTCGGCTCTGGCTACTGTGGCTGACATGTGGGGCCCACCTGTCAGCCCGAAGGAAAACAAAGAAAACTCAACCCAGCGCAGCGGAGCCGGAGGCTCGAACGCGCGACCGAGGAGTTGGTGGGAGATGAGAGCGAGCGGTGATAGCCAAGTGAGCGGGGAGGCATTGCCTACCTTACAAGGATGCAATATCCTTTTGAGAGATGCCGACGAGGTGGCCGAGCAGAGGAGTCGGGGGCGATGGTGGCCGGCGGCGAGGGAGTGTCGGGGAGGTCCGGCGAAGAGGTGAAACGCGTTCCACGAGCTGCGGTGAAGACGATGGTGCAGTCGCCCGGGGCCGAGGAAGTCCGGAGGTGGGTCGGCGTCGTGCGGCGGCGGCGGCGACTCGGGGATGCTCTCGGCGACGGCGAGGTACGGGCGTCGGGGAGCTCGGGCGAGACCGGGGATGGCTTCGCGCTGCTCTGGAGATGGTCCCGGCGCGAGGAATCGGTGGCTAATGGCTCGGGGTGGAGGTTCGGGGTTCGCCGGAGAGGGGGAAGAAACTAAGCTCGCCGGCGATTTGGGGGCTCTCGGTTCAATTACCTGCTGGAGGGCGACGAATGCGACGTGGCGATTTCAACTGGGGGTCCGCGACCTTATATACGCGCTCGGGTTGGGCTGGCAACGGGCGGCTCCCGCGCGGTCTCGTCGGAGCAGGTGGCGGAGGCAGGTGGTGACGCGGGCGGCATTAATGCCAGGCGCACTGTGCGTGACGCCGCACGCCCACGCCCGCGCGGTCTCCTCCGCTTTTGCGGTCTCTCACGCGCGAGGGGAGCGGGGCAGAAGACCGGTGCCACGTAGCCGGCCGAAGCGACGGGGCGGGGGAGAAACCGTGGGCGGTGGCGCCAAACCGTGGGCGGAGGCGGTGGAACCAGTGGTGACGTTGGCTCCGCAGGCTTTCCCCCAAGGCGACGGGACGACACAGGCAGGCGGAGCCGTCGCATGCGCGCCACGGAGGCGCGCAGTGCTGTCCCCGCGCAGAGAGAGGAGTCGGGGCGAAGTGGGAAGAAGACCCTGACAGAGCGGGCCCAACAGTCAGCGGGAGAGGGGAGAGGGAATCGCGACGGCGCGGATGAAACCGCGCGGCGGAAAAGGCGGATCGGGCGGCCAAGAGTGGCGCGAGAGGCGAACGGGCCAGATGGGCCGGAGCGCGGGGGAAAAGAATCGCGGCCGACCACGCGGCGAGCGGGGAAGGGGGAAAGGCGGGATCGCCCGAACGACGTGGGTTGATCCAGGCCGTCCAGGTGGCGGCCGAAGGGTGGGTTGAAGTTTTAATATTTCTGATTTTTAATTTCAGCTTTTTAGAAATTGCCAGAAAATCCCAATGAGCTCAGAAAAATATGAAAAGACCTCCAAAAATTCCAGGAAAATTCACAGAGGCCCCTGATGACATTCTGGTCTTAGTAAAAATATTTCCAACTAATGTTGGTATTAAATTTTTCTTACCATGTCTTTGGTTAAATTTTGATACCAATTTAGGTGTAAATTTCCAGATTTCATTTTTTGGTTATCCCTTCCTAATTTCTGGATTATCTTTTCAGATTCTCATTTTAAATCTTGATTTTCTACTAATTAAATATGATTGTTTGTTCTGGATCGTTTTAACCTTTGGAACCTTCACCAAATTTCTCAGAAAAACATCACAAACTCCAAATTCAAATAAAACATAAATGCAAAAGATATTCAAAATCTTCATATTTCCCAGTTTTTAAATTTTTGGGATGTTACAAATCTACCCCCCTTAAAAAGAATCTCGACCCCGAGATTCAGGCTAGCTAGTGAATAGATCGGGGTAGTTTTTCCTTAGTTGGTCTTCACGTTCCCAGGTGGCTTCCTTTTCTAGGTGTAATGGTTCCATTGGTCTCAGCACGATCAAATAGCCTGATTCCTAGACCTTTCTTCCATCGTATCTAAAATCTTGATAGGCCATTTCTTGTGGGTTAGGTCACTTTTGAGCTCGGATGTCTCCTGCGGAGTTTGATCCGCTGGTACTCGAAAGTTTTCCTTGGGCTAGGGTACCAGGAATACGTTGCGCACATCTGCTAATCTTGCAAGCAGTCCTAACTGGTAAGTTATTTCTCCTAGTGGCGTAGTCCACTATTCCTTGGTGCCTTGTTATCCAGTCTATTATAAGTATGATGTCCAGGGTCTGGGTGGGTTACACTATTGAATGTTGGTTATCCTAGCAGGCGAGCTAAGTGCCCGTAGCTTCTAAAAAGTTATGTGGATATCCCAAGCTTATCCACGAGTCTTTTGGTTCTAAAAGATTGTGAACCCCCCTGATTTTGAAAAGAATATGTGCTGTTATTAAATTGACGAAGAACGTACCCATAAGAATTCCAATGGCCTCCTGGGCTTCCTCAGCGGTGATGTGATTAACTCGGCCGCGGTTTGGTGCTGGCGTATTCTTGCTGGCTTGCGAATTTTGATACCCCTTTTTGGGTACTGAAGCCTGGCTGTGGACAGGAGTGGTCCCTTTGTTGGAATTCACTGAAGTTGTTTGTCACTGCGGACAACGATAGGCGAAATGGCCCTGTTCTCCATAGCTGTAGCAATTGAGGGAGGCAGCAGGATTGGTCCCATAAGACTGTCCTATAGAACGGGATGTCTGAAAGGAACTACCACTGGGACGGGATGCCGGGTTGGGGCTTTTAGGCGAGGAGGTGTGGTTGTCGAAGAGCCTCTGTACGAACCTTCCCTGAGGCTGCTGAGCTACCGGCTTGCGCTTACGGCTTGCTTCTAGGTTCTTTTTCTCGTTTTCCAAGATTAAGGCCTTGTTCACTAGCTGATGGAAGCTGGTGAAATCTTGGATTATCAATTGTACCCTTAATTCTTCGCTCATCCCTTCAAAGAATCTATCAACTTTCTCTTCTTCATCCGCTACATCCTTTGGGGCATAGCGGGCCAGTTGAGTAAACTTGGTAAGGTATTCATTTATTGACATACTCCCTTGCTTAAGAGTGCGAAATTCATTCTTCTTCATTCGCATTACTCCTGCTGGGACAAAGTTAGCTTTGAAAGCTGTCTTGAACTCTGACCAAGGAATGGCTTCTGCATCATTTCCTGTTGCGACCTCTTCCTGTCCTCTGGCAGCTACATAATTTTCCCACCATGCTGCGGCAGCTCCTTGAAGTTGATGGGCGGCAAACAGGACTTTGTCCTCCTCTGCGCATTTAATTAAGCATAGTTTTATCTCAATATCCCGAAGCCAGTCTTTGGCTTCAAGTGGTTCTTCAGCCGCTGTAAATGTTATTGGCCTTGTCCTTTGGAAATCTCCTAAGCCAGCTTTGTGTCCTCCTGAGTTTCCTTGCTGTCCTGCATATATGGCTTGCAAAATCTGGGTTTGTTGTGCCATAACTTGGGCTATTGTTGGGTGTTCCGGAGGGTTTGGAAGATTATCATTTCCCTGGTCTTGGTTTCTGCCTTGGCCCTCAGGCAAAATCCCGTGGGTTGAGTCTTCCTCGGCTGGGTTAGTATTGGTCTGAGCCCTGGTGGTTCTTCGGCTGGCCATCTGCAGTGGTAGCTCCTCTCTTAGTGCCAATTCTATATGTAGAAAAATAAGGGGTGCCAACCCATACATAAGAAAGCAGTAAAACCATGACGAGGCAATTTCCAACATAAGGCCAATATCCCGCCATTCGTTAAACATACCAACATTTACATAGCCAGCTTTTATGCTGGACTTACAATTACATCATAATAATTAACGTTCACAGGTTCGCGACTACAAAATAAAAGGACTGATACAACAAACTAAGATACATTAATTAGTACTTGCATCACATACTGCAAGTACAACACGACCCCATCTACTCCTCCGTGTACCAGGCACCATAGGCAAGATAATCCCATTCACCTTCCTCTCCTGCCATCTGGAAACTAGATTACTAGTGTTAGTATCTTTCAAAATGTTTAAAAGAACAGTGGAATAGAACGGATCTAAGAAGGGTACGAAAAGAGATATTATGCTTATATTTTTCGAAATCATTTTTATAAGTTTCGAAAATATTGTAGTCCTAACCCATCCTAAGGCTTTTACCCTACGGTCGTATGTTCTGATACCAGCGCTGTAAGACCCGGATTTTTCAATCCGGAATCTACTGTGTCTCACTGCACTAATCCCTGGATCAGTAGTTAGTGCACACAGGTACATTGCTGAATCATGACATACATCGCATAGTAATATTACAAAGTCTGAAATACACCACATCGGGTGAATGTTTACAAAAGGGGCCGCTTTGGCCAAATGTCGTCATTACATAACTGCAGCGGAAATAGTAGCAAAAGTAAACCCAAATCCACAGGCAAGCGACCAGTAGGGTAATGTGTACAGTATATGTCACCAGGGACCCAGTAACATATAAGTACACAATGCCTAGAGTCTACTTGTCTATGTCTAACCAACGAGGCCTAAGCCTTAATTATCGCCTTTGCTTCCGTCGACGTTGGCAAGGGCCTCCTCATAGGCGTAATGTCCTTGAGTTCCGGTTTCTGAATTTCATCGCAAAGCGAGTATGAGCACTTCGACCCCGTGCTCCGCGAGCCAATACATAAAATGCAAATAAATAGTATGCATGGCTTAACAAAGGAGAGGCTCGGGTTATTTTGTTTTGCAAGGAGTGCTTTTGAATACAATTAATTAAAATGCCCTATGACTTAGCAATTTTGGAACAAATCATAATGTACCAGGAAATGCATTATTAATATCGATTCAGATTCCATCCACCGTTACATGGCATCTGCACCATATAGCAATTCCTTCAGTGTTATAGCCGCTTAACTTACCACTGGGACGACACCCAGGACAATTCCAAACCAGGGCAGTCCTTCGCCCTTCAAGTTTTCCCTTCTTCCAAGTTCCAATATTTTGTAAACAGAACTATATCTAGTTAAGTTCCCATGTCTGCCCTTGACCGTGGTCACGGCTATTCGAATAGTTTTAGACTCTGCAGAGTTTGCACACTTTACCCACAAGAGATAAATCCACTCGTTGCCCCACATGATTCCTTAGCCATGCGGTTGAGTAGACTATCACAGGGCCTTTACAATGCACTTTTCCTAGTAGGGTTACGTCCGCTAAGGTTTCCACTTCCTCCGGGTACGACCACCCTTCCAGAAGCCCCCTCTTGCGCCGTCACGTCGGAAGATGTGGCCATCCTCTACCCGCCCGTGGTCACACCGGCGCAACCCTTACTAAGTCGATGCAAATTAGTTAGCCCTGCCTACATTTTGCCAGCTTGTGGTCGTACTTGTTGTACATTGGGAGATCATGACAAGATTTAGTCCTTAGTAGTATCTGGGCGGTCTACCGCTAACCACTTTGTGCTTCCACTGCACCACACTCTCACACCATCGAACCAATCCGCCCAGATATTAAGCAAGTTGGGGTTTTTGGGAGCACAAAATAGTCATATCAAAATACACCAGTCATTCCCACCATGACTGCCCAACCAACTTTTCTCATGATTAAAAGTGATGCTTGGGCGCTCTCGCGCCCATGAGTATCTAAACAATACTACGCATGGCATACAATTACGGACTTATTTTCGAAAGATTACTATTATAATTTGTGCTAGGGCGACAATGTTCACATGTTCAAATATTTCAAAGGAGGGGTAATATTAACCAAGTACACAATGGGATATAACTATAATCTTAAATTAACATGTATTTGCATATAACATAACAGCATGCAATTTGATAATTTAAACAAAAGTAATTTGCAGAAAACGTAGGTTCAACATGATCAAAGTATTGACTCGCCTGAGTCTCGGGGGTCTTGGTCTTGATTTTCAGAAGCTTCTAAACTGGCTGCCTCAACCTCCTCTTCCTGAGTCTCGTATGCTATTTAATCGCGCGAAATACCCAAACAAAACAAAGCAATCAATCACTCAAAATATCACCAGAAATTCACATGAACTCCAAAAAGATCTTGAATTTAGACAAATTTAGAAATTTGTTTCATTCAATTTGGAGCTAAAATGAAGAAGTTATGATTGGTCAAAGTTCTCTGTTTCGGTCAACTCCAAAAATTATTAAATCCTGACATGTGGGGTCCACTGTCATTTTCAGATTTATTTTAATTTCCCATTTTATTTACTTTCTGTACTACTGACATGTGGGTCTGGTTACTGTTCATGGGGTCCACATGTCAGGACGGCTTGGTGCGGATGTGCCACTGACCTGTGGGGTCCAGCGGTCAGCCTCGGCTCTGGCTACTGTGGCTGACATGTGGGGCCCACCTGTCAGCCCGAAGGAAAACAAAGAAAACTCAACCCAGCGCAGCGGAGCCGGAGGCTCGAACGCGCGACCGGGGAGTTGGAGGGAGATGAGAGCGAGCGGTGATAGCCAAGTGAGCGGGGAGGCATTGCCTACCTTACAAGGATGCAATATCCTTTTGAGAGATGCCGACGAGGTGGCCGAGCAGAGGAGTCGGGGGCGACGGTGGCCGGCGGCGAGGGAGTGTCGGGGAGGTCCGGCGAAGAGGTGAAACGCGTTCCACGAGTTGCGGTGAAGACGATGGTGCAGTCGCCCGGGGCCGAGGAAGTCCGGAGGTGGGTCGGGGTCGTGCGGCGGCGGCGACTCGGGGATGCTCTCGGCGACGGTGAGGTACGGGCGTCGGGGAGCTCGGCGAGACCGGGGATGGCTTCGCGCTGCTCTGGAGATGGTCCCGGCGCGAGGAATCGGTGGCTAATGGCTCGGGGTGGAGGTTCGGGGTTCGCCGGAGAGGGGGAAGAAACTAAGCTCGCCGGCGATTTGGGGGCTCTCGGTTCAATTACCTGCTGGAGGGCGACGAACGCGACGTGGCGATTTCAACTGGGGGTCCGCGACCTTATATACGCGCTCGGGTTGGGCTGGCAACGGGCGGCTCCCGCGCTGTCGCGTCGGAGCAGGTGGCGGAGGCAGGTGGTGACGCGGGCGGCATTAATGCTAGGCGCACTGTGCGTGACGCCGCACGCCCACGCCCGCGCGGTCTACTCCGCTTTTGCGGTCTCTCACGCGCGAGGGGAGCGGGGCAGAAGACCGATGCCACGTAGCCGGCCGAAGCGACGGGGCGGGGGAGAAACCGTGGGCGGTGGCGCCAAACCGTGGGCGGAGGCGGTGGAACCGGTGGTGACGTTGGCTCCGCAGGCTTTCCCCCATGGCGACGGGATGACACAGGTAGGCGGAGCCGTCGCATGCGCGCCACGGAGGCGCGCAGTGCTGTCCCCACGCAGAGAGAGGAGTCGGGGCGAACGGGGAAGAAGACCCTGACAGAGCGGGCCCAACAGTCAGCGGGAGAGGGAATCGCGAAGGCGCGGACAAAACCGCGCGGCGGAAAGAGCGGATCTGGCGGCCAAGAGTGGCGCGAGAGGCGAACGGGCCAGATGGGCCGGAGCGCGGGGGAAAAGAATCGCGGCCGACCACGCGGCGAGCGGGGAAGGGGGAAAGGCGGGATCGCCCGAACGACGTGGGTTGATCCAGGCCGTCCAGGTGGTGGCCGAAGGGTGGGTTGAAGTTTTAATTTTTCTGATTTTTAATTTCAGCTTTTTAGAAATTGCCATAAAATCCCAATGAGCTCAGAAAAATATGAAAAGACCTCCAAAAATTCCAGGAAAATTCACAGAGGCCCCTGATGACATTATGGTCTTAGTAAAAATATTTCCAACTAATGTTGGTATTAAATTTTTCTTACCATGTCTTTGGTTAAATTTTGATACCAATTTAGGTGTAAATTTCCAGATTTCATTTTTGGTTATCCCTTCCTAATTTCTGGATTATCTTTTCAGATTCTCATTTTAAATCTTGATTTTCTACTAATTAAATATGATTGTTTGTTCTGGATCGTTTTAACCTTTGGAACCTTCACCAAATTTCTCAGAAAAACATCACAAACTCCAAATTCAAATAAAACATAAATGCAAAAGATATTCAAAATCTTCATATTTCCCAGTTTTTAAATTTTCGGGATGTTACAATGAGCAACTCTGACTTTGAAGACTCGGTAGAAGTGGAATGCAAGAATGACTGAAACTGAGATGAGACTGATGATAATGAGCTGCTTGTACCCATAGCTGAAGAGGATGTTGCTTCACCTCTGTTGCTCATTCTGTTGTGCCAATGATCCATCTCGAACTGTGAATACAAACCTTCCAATTCAATCTTGACATCATCAAGTTCTTTTGCAACTTTTGAGGGCTCATACATTTGGTTGAAGCACCAACTAATGAATCTCATATTAAACCTGGGATCAAGAATAGTAGCAAGGACCGTTATATTGTTCTTTTCTTCCCAATACTTGTCAAATTTATCCAACATTGCAGCAGCCATTTTCTTCAAATGCTCATCTCCAGATGTAATTGCGGCTCTTAATACAATCTTGACATTAACTATATAAGGATAAAAAATATTTGCCATTAGATAAGTTGATCCAGAAAATGCACTAGTCACTTCAGATAAGGACTTCAATATCGGTGCAATTTTTTCATAAAATACCCAACCTAGGCCCGATGGTTGCCATTAATAATTTGCATCCATGTCAGCATAACACACTAAAGCATCCTTATAAGCAATGCATACTGACAACATTTTGTATGTGGAACTCCATCGTGTAGACACATCAAGGCTCAATCCAGGGCTAAATTGCAAAGCAAGCGATGAGCAGATTTGTAAGAATTTGTGCATACGAGATGAAGACTTCTTTATATACTTTACTGTTTACCTGAGCTTGTTAATCAAAGGTTCTAATGGTAGTAGGCCATCATTAACAACCAAATTCACTATATGAGCACAACATCGAACATGAAAATACTTAGCAATGAACCGAGCTGATTCTCTAGCAACAAACTTGGCCATTAAACTACGTACAACAGTAGTATTCGAGGAAGCATTATGAAGAGTAAGTGTGATAATCTTATCCTCTATCTTCCATTCAACAATGCAATCAAAGACAGCTTGAGTTTTGACAACCCCACTGTGTGGAGGATCCAACTCAATAAAGTTCAGCACACGACATTACATAACCCAATTTTTATCTATATAATGTGCCACCAAACACATATAGCAAATGTTTTGGTTTGAGGTCCACAAATCACAAGTTAAACTAATATGTGACACACTTCTGAGACTCTTTCTAAGAACTCCCCTCTCTGATTCATAAATCTTGATGCATTCATTTCTTATCGTTTTTCTACCAATGAACTGATATAATGGATTTAAGTATCTCATCAAAACATTAAACCAAGTATGCTCGACCATCCTAAAGAGATACTCATGGACAATTATCATCTTAGCAATAATTTGACGAGTTTCATCTTGATCATATTTCGTAGGAGTAGAAACCAGTCTCACCTCCCATGGCAGGAGCGAAGTTGAGTTTCGCTTGAGCTTTCATCTTAGCCACCTTGTTCAGATATGGCGTGCACTTTGGTATATGCCTCATAAGATGTGAAGTTGCACCCCCTTGTTTGTAAGACATGAGTTTGTAGCAGAACCTACACTTTGCTTTTGTATCAACCTCTCCTTTCTTTGTCTTTTATGGAACATTCATCACCTTAAAGATCTTCTAACAATCTGATCTTTGTTTTTGTCTACCAGTCACCTTTGGAGATCCTTTCCTCCTTTTTGCCCCCCTCTTTGATATTCCTTGAGACACTATACCCTCTTCTATTGTCAATGCCACAACGGCTTCTTCAACACCATTTGAACTTGAAGAGTCCACCGAAACCTGTTCTCGATCCTCATCAGATGGTACACCACCGTGAACATCATCAGCCAAAGCCTCCCAATCCACATCCTCACTCGATGACTATAATAAAATATTGTACAATTGAATAACAATAACATATACAACATATGTCAACAGAGTTCACTAGTAACTGCTGCAAACTGCAAACATAAAGAAAATTAAATGGGGATCAATGTTTACTGCAAACTGCAAAGTACTCTTGCTAATCCATAAAGCAACCTTCCCTACATAAACAAACTATCTCAAGAACATATACAACATCTACAATTCTACATGAACTTGCTAATCCATAAAGTAACCTAGTGAAGTTTCAACTGTGAACTTGCTCAAAGCTTCAGCCCAATTCTAGGTTCAACATCTGCACTACTACATGTCTACATTTACAGCTACACTATACTCACCGAGACTGCTGGTTCGGCAAAGTCAGGAAGCTGCTGGGAGCTGAGGAGGTGTCCACCGGTTGCACGCTCGCCCGCTATTGCTGAGGGGGAGGCCCCGACATCGGCCGCCTTCTTCCCTCGAGCACGAGACTCCATGCTCCGTTGGCGGCCCATGCGCGTTGGTTGGAGGAGGTCGTGGCAGATGGAATGGTTGGAAGGGGTGCGGCGGCGTGAGGGACGGGGTGAGCAGCGCACCGGTGGAAGGATCGGGAAGTATCTGCAGGCCAGCATAGTGGATCAGGAGGGAACGAGGTCGGGTGGATGGGGATTGGGGAAGGACGGCGGCCGTGCGCATGGGGAAGGAAGGGAATCGGGGAAGGACGGCGGCCGTGCGCATGGGGAAGGAAGGGAATCGGGGAAGGGCGGCGGCCGCGCGCGTGGATAAGGAGGGCGATCAGGGAAGGACGGCGACAGCGCGCGGACTAGGGAAGGAAGGGGATCTGGGAAGGATCGGGAAGGAAGGGCGACGTCAACACTGGATGTGGACGCTGACCGCACTGTGTAGGGTTAGACTGAGCCTATGTGGGCTGAGCTTTTTCAGGCTCGCGAGCCAGCTCGAGCTCGGCTCGTTTTTCGCGCGAGCTAGTTGGTCAGCTCGGCTCGGCTCGAAATTTCACGAGCCCAACTGAGCCAGCTCGGGCTCATTACGAGCCGAGCTGGCTCACAAGCTTCGAGCACATTTTCCAGCCCTATATGTGGCTTTAAGGCTGGATTACAAGAATACTCTTGCTATGGCTCATAATGCTAGGGTTACAAACGCCTCTTTACATGCTTAATGGACCTCTTGGCACAGCAAGCCGAATAGGCAAAGGTGAGGGCCGCTCCTCCAACACTGTCAATCTCTGCCCTACATTTCAACATTGAACTACTGGCACGTGTCCGCAACAATGAGATGGGATGAATGTTTTTCCTTTAGAGACGATGGGATGAATATGGTAGAGGCGGCAACAGTTGTGTATAAAAAAAGAAGATAAAGCTTGTTAACCCAAGGCTACGCATTCATTCCAACACTAGAAATGGGGAGGGAGTAAGATCGGGAAAATGAGCTTGAATTCAAGATCAAATCCAACGGTGAAATAGGTGTATGATATGTCGAAAATCGTATCTATTGCATTAGACATTATCAACTTTTTTTCCGTAGTAGTGGTGTGTAATAGTACTATAAGAAAAAGTATAATTAATGTAGCTAGGATTCTTTCTTCCTTGCTATTGTAAGTTGCCCCGTTTGTCCTGTCTCGGCCTCTCGGGTGAGTTGCTTTCTTCTAGAGATTTTAGGTATTCTCTTGGCTTTGTTGGAGTTGCTTTCTTCTAGAGATTTTAGGTATTCTCTTGGCTTTGTTGGAGTTGCTTTCTTCTAGAGATTTTAGGTATTCTCTTAGCTTTGTTGGTTTTGACAGAGAACCTAATTGGGATAGTTAGATCTACATATAAACCTGAAGTGACTCTTTTGTTAATTGAAAAGTAAGAAGGTTTGACTAGGTGTTAGAATTAAGTTGGAATAACCAAACCCATAACAACCATTGATCATGTTCGGCTCATTCCAGGGATAAAACAGAATATCATATACTCTACTTCTCTCACTCTTATTATGTGTACGCCAGTGACGTAGCCAGCCTATTTCTATGGGGTTAACTAACCCCACAGATTTTTTTGTAACAAATACCCCATAAGTTCATAAAACTCTTTGATTTTGTAATAAATAACCCCACAGGTATCAAGAACTGGCTTGTCGCACGTATCTCCTCCTCACTTTCTGTATCGCTTGCGTCCTCTTTTTTAAAGTCATTTCTTTCATCTACTACTATTTATTTTCAGCAAAAAATCATAAGTTACAGAAAAAATTATCAGTAAAAACCAATACAAACATGCCTATTTGTACCTATATTTTGTGCATTTCCCGATGAAAATGTGCACGTCCGCATGGTCGAAAAGGAATGGTAAAAGGTCAGTCCGGTCCAAAATGAAGAGAGGAAGGACAATTCACACAAGATTCAGATGAGAAAAAAAAAAAAGAGGGAAACATAAAACCATCCCCTGACTGGCAGCTACATGCAACGTAAGCATTGCACGCATAGCCACTAAAAGGAAATTAGCGATGTATGGAGCCATGGCATGTGGACACAAGGGAAAGCGAAGCGGTCATGTAATCTTGCTCTTGTGCCAGGTTTTCTGCGAGAACACAGAAAACTGAGGAACAGCATTATTCTCGCAAAAATATCACTGATCTTATTGGAGTTATTTCAGATTCCCTTGGCCATTGATGGAGCAAGTTGTTTTCTGAAAAATCCTATAATTTTTTTTGCTTAAAACCTGCGTTTCAAACGAACCCTTTCGAATGAGTCCTCGACTGCAACTGCAGATCAAACACAGTAGTAAATACTAACGAGGGTTGAATAAATATCTAAATATAGTTTTAATATATAATATAGTACATGTGCATTGCATTGACGTGACATTTTGTTTGGAGAGAGAAACAAAATCGCCTCATGAGTAACCTTTTATTTTATTTTATCTTTGGAGGGAGACCAGGCCAGGCCAGTAGAAAGAGGCCTGGGCTGGACTGGAGTACACGGTCTGGTAGGTCCACCGGCACAAATCAAATCGAAGCCCATCAAAGACGAGAGCCCACCAACTGAGGAATCATCAATCCGCAAACTTTTCTTCTCTATTGGTTTGATTCTCGAGTCTAGGTTTCCCTCCGCCGCCGCCGCCGCCTCACCATCACCCCCGCGGGCGGCGGAGCTGCTGCTGTGGATCTCTTCACATCACATACCGAGGTAAATTGCTTGTTGCTCCCTGTCACGCCAAGTTGCCAATCTACATGCGGATTTCAACGGATTTGCGCGTTGATTTCACGTACTCTAGCCTAGTGTACACCACCTTATCCTGTCTTGCTGAATTGCAACGTATTTTTTGGTTTATAGCTGGTAGCTTGAGCCGTTGCTGCTGCTGTTGCAATCAGATTCAGATGGCTTGCGAGGATGGGGAGGCCAGCGGCGATGCTGGACATTAGGCGACACAAGTGCGAATTCTGCGGCATTGTCCGATCCAAGAAACGTTTGATCCGAGCGCATGCACTCGAGAACCACAAGGTATACATACGCACTTCTGGCTCTAGTTACTTGGATGTTAGGTGGCTCTAAGTCTGGCAGTACAACATTCAAGCCAAACATAACCAAAGCTTATCACTTCCACTATTTTAGAGTAAAGTCCATTACCGGTCCTTAAACTTTTTATGCTGTGTCATCCCGGTCCATAAACTTTTAAAGTATGTCATCACGGTCCTTAAACTTTCAAAGTGTGGCAATATCCTATGTAGTTGTAGCAGTGAACTTTTTATGCTGTGTCATCCTGGTCCATAGACTTTCAAAAGAAATTGCCACACTTTGAAAGTTTAAGGACCATGACATACTTTAAAAGTTTATGGACCGGGATGACACAGTATAAAAAGTTTAAGGACCAGTAATGGACTTTACTCACTATTTTACTAGTCTGATTTGAGTGAAAAAGTTTTACTAGTCTAATGAGCGATTTGTTTGTCTGCTGCAGGATGAAGTTTGCCAGAACAAGGTGCGGCGCTGCAGGAAAACAGAACAGCCATGTTTGCCAGGACTGTGGTGCAGTCTTCTTTAAGAAGCCAGCCCATCTGAAACAACATATGCAGAGCTGTAGTCTCTTTCATTACTATACAACTAGTTTGCCAAGCAATTCTAGCGTCCCCAACCATGAAGTTGCGACCATTTGTCATAATAATTTATTTCATTAAAATGACCAGCTTGTACATTTTTGTGCGAAAGTCAGTGTTTTGTTCCCTGTTTTCTTACAAGCAAAGTACAAATTACTAGTATATTTTAAGATATGGTGAACTATAAGATTGTGACACATTGCTGATGATTAAGAGTTACCATTCATCTTTTGCCGGTTAAGTTTCTCCTCACTGTCTGTAGTATAGTTTGCTGAATTGACTGATATTTTGCAGAGCAACCTTTCAGATTTGGATGTGTGAAGCATTGGATCCCATAATAAGAACTCCAAAATGCAAAAGGGCCTTGAGTGGACTAGTATTAGGGTGGGGTGACCCTCCTAAGAAGCTCCATCAATAATGCCTCTTTCACCCATTCCATCAGGTTTGCTCTTTCATTTCTGATTGCTTATTCTTAATTTTGCAGTATATCCATTATCCTGTTATTACATACGAATATTTGATACAGTATTGCTATCTTGAAATTGATTGTGAGCCATGGAAAGCATGCCTGCTATTTGAATGCTTATCGATAAAATTATAGATGGCTCATCTTCCCAGTTTCCCACCTAAGTGCACATGAAATCTATCTAAGCATTCTTATGCAATGTGGCCTTATCTTTTGTTGTATTGCTTGTCTTTTATCATGCTTATGTGGTAAGATCTGTTGTGGATTTTGAGCATTTCTCGTTCTAGTACTGCTCAATATATTCTTGTGCAATTGGTCAAGCATCTTCTGCAAACACTGCCAAGTAAATTTTTGCTATGGATGGACCTATTTTGATTTATAGCTTTGCAATTGTTGCAGAGGTCCTTTGCCTGTCCTGTGGATGGTTGTCCCCTCAGCTATAGAAGGAAGGACCATCTGAACCGGCACATTCTTACTCATCAGGGAAAGTTGTTCACCTGTCCTGTGGAAGGATGAAATCATAAATTCAATGTCAAGGCTAACATGCAGAGACACGTTCTGGAGATTCATAAGGAAGGTTCTTGTAAAAGCAAAAGTAAAGAATTTGTTTGCCCAGAAGCTGACTGTGGAAAATCTTTCAAATATGCTTCATAGCCGAAGAAGCACGAGGAACCTCATGGTAAGGATCTCGATTTTGTCTCTAACTCAATGTCAAGTCATTGAGTAACCTGGCAGTAAAAGAACGCTAAATTTGATACCGTTATACCTGCCTTGTTTAATTGCATTATATACCATGGTGCCTAGGCACCAATATCAATACCCGTTGATTTGCTTCGAGATTCGCAACGTTTGATGTGGGTATCTTCATATACCCATAAAAAAGTATATTTGAGATGTCAAACTCCGAAAAAATTTAAATTCAACTTCAGTTTAATTAGTTTGAACTATTTTTATGGTATATACTCACTGTAGTTGCATTGAACTCAAAAGTAGTTCAAACTAATTTGAACTGAGTTCAAAACTTACTTACCATAAATATATCAAGAGTATAAAACATTTTCATACCCAAACTCAAAAAAATTATCAATCATACACGTGTATCGGATGTTGGTGCCTAGGCACCATGGTGCCTTATGTAATTTTCCTATATATATATATATATATATATATATATATATATATATATATATATATATATATATATAGGACGAGTGTTTCATGCACCATGGTGCCTAGCCACCAATATCAATACCCGTTGATTTGCTTCGAGATTCGCAACGTTTGATGTGGGTATCTTCATATACCCATAAAAAAGTATATTTGAGATATCAAACTCCGAAAAAATTTAAATTCAACTTCAGTTTAATTAGTTTGAACTATTTTTATGGTATATACTCACTGTAGTTGCATTGAACTCAAAAGTAGTTCAAACTAGTTTGAACTGAGTTCAAAACTAACTTACCATAAATATATCAAGGGTATAAAACATTTTCATACCCAAACTCAAAAAAATTATCAATCATACACGTGTATCGGATGTTGGTGACTAGGCACCATGGTGCATTATGTAATTTTCCTATATATATATATATATATGTGTGTGTGTGTGTGTGTGTATACAATATATATATATATATGTGTATATGTATGTGTATATGTATACAATATATATATATATATATATATATATATATATATATATATATATATATATATATATATATAGGAAAATTACATAAGGCACCTGGGTGCACATCAAGAACCGTCCGATACACATGTATGATTAATAATTTTTTTGAGTTTGGGTATGAAAATGTTTTATACCCTTGATATATTTATGGTAAATAAGTTTTGAACTCAGTTTAAACTAGTTTGAACTACTTTTGAGTTCAATGCGACTACAGTGAGTATATACCATAAAAATAGTTCAAACTAATTAAACTGAAGTTGAATTTAATTTTTTTCGGAGTTTGACATCTCAAATATACTTTTTTGTGGGTATATGAAGATACCCACATCAAACGTTGCAAATCTCAAAGCAAATCAACGGGTATTGATATGGGTGCCTAGGCACCTGGGTGCATGAAACACTCGTCCTATATATATATACCCCCCAAATGTTTGCCCTACGTGCATATTCTGCTATGATAAAATTTTGATGATTCAGACTAAATTTGTCTCATAATTCATTTATGTAATTCTGCTACTGGCTGCAGTTAAGTTGGATTACACAGAGGTTATTTGCTGCGAGCCAGGCTGCATGAAAGCATTTACGAACATGGAGTGCCTCAAGGGTAATAATTAGGACTGTTCTTTCGGTTTTTTTGGTTTATACGGTTCGGTAAATACGGTTTGTTCGGTAAATACGGTTATACTAATTTGGAAAATACGGTATTTTACAGAATACGGTGTGGTATCGGTAAATACCATCTTATTTCGGTACGGTATCGGTAAATACCAATTTTACCAAAGTTTACGCGAATTGCTAAACATTAATCACTTAATCTCCAATTCTCAATTCAAGAGTTTCCAGTCTCCAGACGACCAGACCACTCCACAGCCACAGCCCCATGCAGGCATGCACACGGTACAGCACACCGCACAGGCACAGGGCACAGGCGCCTGTAAACCAGTTCTCTCTTTACATTAAGACATGTTTTCCATGTAAACCAGTTCTGTTGCCAGACATGAAACAACTTAAAGCGACACATCAAAGAAAAACTTAGGGGCTTTAGGCTTAGGCATATAAGTACTTTGAATTCTCTTCCTGCGTTGCAGTGTCATTCTGCAGTGGTGACTGGTGGAGTTGGCTGCATGCCAGGCTGCCATCAATATGAAAGTATCAGCATTAGATACTACACTTGTACCATGGCAAATTTACAGAAAGAAAGCATAGCTTTGTCCATACAACTTTACCTTGTACAGTACAAGTGCCTTATCTGCATCAGGATCATAACTCGTCTTGCTACCTGTAACTGGACATGTCAGGTACATTCAACAACAGAACAAAAGATACAGCAGATTGCTCCAAATTAAAGTTGCAGTTCGAATCAATCCATCATGAGAAAACATAATTTCTCTGAATTTTTCATGCAGTTGAGAGTAAAATTGCCCTAAAAACTTGCACAGTGAAGTGATAATCAGCTCCACCTTAAAATAAACAGCTTCCAATAAGCTAGATAAAAAGTAAATCAATTGATTTTCCAATTGATAAATAGAAACGAAGGTTGCTTTTGCATCAAACAGTATGTATTTTCATATCCCCTGTAAAGCCTAATATTCTTAAGTTGTATTATGTACCTAACTCAACAGCACTGCCTAAAATTCTATAATGACTAGATTCTAAAAATAGCACAGCCAGCATCAATATGCAAGTTTTGTGGTCCAAGGCAATACACACAGGATTTTCAGTTCTAGTATTGCTGTCTAGTGTCTACTACTCTACTGGAGAACAGGAGAATACCTGGTCGTCGGTGGCGCTATCGGTGGCTCGGTGAGGGCTTGGCGCCGGCGTCTTGGGAGAGGGAGCACCGACGGGGGCGAAGCACCGGAGCGGCGGAGCCCGAGCGGCCACGGGCCGCCGGCCGAGCCTGGGACTGGGGGAGGCGGGGAGCACCGTACGTCGGAGGCTCGAAGCGCCGCCGCCGAGCGCCTAGGGTTAGGGTTGAAGACGAGAGCGTCGAGAGGAGAGTAACAGATCTGGATCTGGCTCTGGCTCGGTGGACACTAGAAGTGGATGGCGTCGGCGTGCGCCTGCCGGCTGCCCTAGTGCCCTCGCCCTGGGCCGAGTCGGAGTTGGGCTGAATTTCGAAGATGAATAGGCGAGGGCACAATGCGAGGCGGCGGAACCGCGGAAGAAATGGCGAAGCGGCGATCGGTTTTTTTCGGTTTTTTTGGTTTCCATTCGGTTTATACCGAAAATACCGAACAGATAAAATGCCATTTTCCAGAAACCGAACCGAATACCGAAAACCGGTCAAACCGAGTTGACCGGTTCGGTTCGGTTTTTTCGGGTCGGTTTTTTCGGTTCGGTGACAAAATGCATAGCCCTAGTAATAATCAGGCATTTACGATTTGGAAAACTTGGCCGCAGAGATATAAAATTTTTGCCTGATTGGCCTTACAGAATAGACTCTGGACCGCGGACCACCTGGACAAACATGGCTGGCGTAACCAATTTACGTGCCCCTATGCAGACACGAACCGGAGTCTGCCCTCCATTAAACCGGCTCCATTAAACTGGCTTCTTGGCGGACGTTCCATTCGGCGTGTCATTGGTGGGAAGAGGTTGTTCTATCGTCTGGAACAGCTTTCTAGTTCATCTCACTTTGGCCGGCTTCTGGCCACTTCTCCTAGACCCTTGTATTCTCAGAACGTCTCTCTCTCTCTCTCTCTCTCTCTCTCTCTCTCTTTTTGCTCTCCCTTTTGAATTAAATACAAGGCAGTCCTCCTGCCCAGTTTCAAAAAAAAAAAGGCATGTTACAGATATGTTGAGTGTGATGTCTGCGGCACCAAACAACTAAAGAAGAATTTTAAGCGTCACTAGCAAATGCACGAAGGTTCCATTTCTGCTGAGAGGGTTATGTGAAGGGTTGCCAATGCTCATTGTCTAAGGTGTGGCTTGTGTTTTGGTCTTTCAGGATTGTTTTGTAGGTCATTGCCGACCTGCTTTAACTCACATCATTGTGTATTTCAAAACTACAGAAGTCCAATTTGGATAAGGATGTTACAGCGGTCCTTGAGCATCTCGGGCCCTTTGTATGCCAATTATATATCTGGATGCGGCAAGAGGTTTTCTTACAAGCAACGGGCCCTTTGTATAGTAAATCGGTGAGGCGGACTTGCAAGCAACGGGCTCAGACGTGAAGGCAGGCAGGCAGGCTCCGTTTTGCTGTGGGAGGGAGATGTGAGTGCTTCCTTTCTACCATCCATCTGCTTCTGAACCATCGCCACCCAAATCATCCTCGTACAGCAACCATTGTCTTGGCCAAGAGAAGAGAAGAAACGAAACCCTATACCAACAGCACCAGGCCACAGCAGGACGCATTGCTGTATTGTTACAACAAAGGAGAAGAAACATCCAATCAACTTTCACGCAGCATCGATCCACTGGTAGCATGCGCAGCAGCAGGCTAGAGCCTAGTATGTATATATATATATGTCAGCAGCGCTTACCAAGACTGAAGGAATACACGCGAGGATTGCAACAATCAATCAGTACGTGACAGCACACGAGCAGTATAAGGAAGGGAACCACAAGAGCAGAAAGAAACACCCACCATGGGTTCGGTCACAAGTGCACAAATCAAGCGAGGAGCATGTCGGCAGGCAGAAACAAATTACACCAGCAGCACAGGCAAGGAGAGATTTGATTCTGGGGCTACTTCAGTTCCCCTCTTGGCTTGCAACAAGCGCTAGCATTCTTTCATCGCAGCAAAGTTGATCGTCGGGATCTCCAGAGCCGCCAAGACAGAGGGTCGGATGGAGAGGTTCTCTTCATCCCATCTCCGGTTGGAAGGAATGATTGCTGCCTGAGGAGAAGGCGGCAAAGTGTGGAGAGGAGACAGGAATGGCGGCAAGTCCTCAGAATAAGCTTGCTTTTGTTTTCGTCTTGTTTGACCGGTCGCGTGACGTTTTCGTTTTTCCGGCACTTCGACCGCATAAAAATTCTTATATTAATCTTTACACTATGGAACTATAATATTATAAAATTTACTTTTAACGATAAATCTAATGGCACTCTCCAATTTTTATATAGCAAGTCTAGAGTAAGTAAAGGCCCTACTCATTAGAGTTTCTGCTATCTAGCTTATTGCTTTCATCTTTTTTTTTTGGTGAAATAGCTTTTTGGAGCTTTTTTTCTTTTGTCTTTTCTTTCCCCTTATTCCTTTTCATTGTCAGTGATGATATATTTTTTTTCATTTTTTATGTTTAATTATGCTTAAAAGTTACCAGCAGCTACAATATATTTTCAGCTATTACAGTGCAAAATAAGGTAGGACTTTTAAGCCCAAATAAGCACCATAAAAAAAAGAGAGAGACCATTGATGCCAAGCTAGACAAGCCATTACCACGATGTCAGCCAGATAGTCTGATGATTTCTTTCTTTTTTGTTGTTGTTCATTATGTATTATGTCAGTGATGAGATTGGAATCTTCCACAAAAATCCGTTAATTAATTTGTAACCAGATCGGGATCTGAGTAGTATGTAGCAGTGTATCACAGCAGAGCAGCAGGATAATACTTACCTTTGCTCCCTTCAGCGCACAACTTTGAATTAATGCTCCATGGTGCAGCTGTACTACCTTTTCTTTTTGTCTCTGTTTTCGGGCGGTAGGGACTACCTGACGGCTGGGATATGCTTAAGTCGAGATCGACGTCGACACCTGCAATTAATCAGAATCACAATCCAACTCAAGTATATAAGATACCACAAAACAAATTTCCAATTTTGTATGCATCCTGCTCAAAGGAGGAGGAGTTGGGAACAAGTTGGGAAGAAGAAGAAGAAGAAGAAGTTGGGATGAAGAAGAAGAAGAAGAAGAAGAAGAAGTTGGGATGCGTACCAGCTTGTTGTGTATGGAGTTGATTGAGCATAATCTCGTCATGATCCCCATCATATATGCTGGCAGGCTCCAAGTTTGTTCCGGCCTCCCTCCCGTTGCATTTGATTGCGGCCTTGTCATAAGAAGCCCTGATGAAGAATCGATCCAAGGCCGTTCGTTCGAATTATACTGGGAAGCTAGCTAAGTACGTACGTACGTACGTATACTCCATTAAATCAAGGGCAAATATAATTGGCGATCGATCGACCTTGCAGCCTCGACTTGGGGGCGGACGAGGCCTCCGAGATAGACGCCATGGCCTCCTCCCATGCATCTGCCGCAGTCGTACCTGCCGCGCGACAAGCAGCCCGCCGTCATCTGCCGCCGCCGCAGCAGGCGCACCACCTCCTCCTTGGACAGCTGCTTCATCTGCTTCATGTCCTCGTCGTAGTCTCGCACGTTGAAGTTTATGTCGGCGCCCATGCCCCGGAACTTGATCGCCGCGCGGTCGTACGCCCTGCCCACGCGTGCATGCATGTCATCACGCATTCATCAGTAGCTACTAATAATCAAGATAAGAAGAATATTAATTGCATCGCCAATTCGCCATGCACATATGCTCTTCTTCCGTGGCTGTGGCGTATAGTTTTTTTGTTACGGTTTGTAGTTTTTAGTTGTTTGTGTGATAGATTACAGAGTAACTGGAATTCACGTGTGGCTTTTGCCTATATAAATGAAGTCGGTACAGTATGTACTACAATTAACTAGTAGACCTCATCTTCAAAAAATACTTCGTTTAAAAGCTAGTTACTACAAGAAAAAACTAAAAGCTAGAAAAGAACAAACCCTGTATGCACGTGGAGGTGGAGTAGTAATTAACCAGAGCACGTACGTACCTTGCTGCAGCATGAGCAGTGTCAAACCCACCTGGCACGCAAGGAATGAATCAGAATTAGCTGAGGAAGCTAGCAAGCACGCAAGGAACAGTAACAACAACAATAATCATTATCATCATCGTTATCATCGTCGAGGAGAGGAGAAGAGATGCATGACCCAGCCAGTACACTTGCTTAATAGTAACGATACATTCTTCTCTCCATGGAGGACGACTCACCTAGGTACACTTGCTTGCCACAATCCCTGCAACGCACATCCAAAACAAAAGGAAACACCTGTCAGACATCTAATGGGGCTAGTGAATTAAGTATGTACTAGTGAACAGAGACATGTAGTGGTTTTAATTTCTGAGAGAGAGAGAGAGAGAGAGAGAGAGAGATACTGGACCAAATATGAGACTCCCAGCGGCTGGTGCGCCGGTAGAAGGTGACGCCGCGGTACTCCGAGCTGCGCGACCGCGGCCCACGCCGGCTCTTCTTCTTCGCCGCCTGCTCTACTACACCTGCTCGTTCCCACAACCCGGACCCGCCCGACCGCCCAGGCGGCATCACCGGGAAGAGCTCCTGGGTCACCAGCTGCTGCTGCCCCGGCGTGCCGCCACCGTCGTCTGGACGCAGCATGGTGAACGTCAGCGCCATAGGCTCCTGCTGCCAAGGAGTCGATCCGCCGGCGGACGCCTCTACTGTACCACTGGCAGCGTTCAGCGCCGAGGAGGCTGCAGAGTCGTCGCACCGGACAGCTGCCGCCGTCTCAACGACGGCGTTGAGATCCAGCTCCATCTCCATGGCGCGAGCTAGCTCCCCACGCACTCCATCAGACGAGGCGCTTCCTTGCTTATATATACGGAGGTGTAGCTAGCTATGTGGTTCCTTCATTACATTATTGATCAAACTAGATATATGACCGGTGTCGGCAGCACAGAATGATGGGGGTACCTGAGGTGGACATGGATCGGAGTATATATGAAAAAACGAAAGGAATATATATGGCAAGCAAAAATAAGAAAGACAAATGGAGAGTGAGTATATTACGTGAAAGTGAGACGAAGACAGAGATAGATAGAAATATGGTGGCTTGTGGGTGGGACCACAAGGCAAGCAGCTAGCTAGTGCCCGTCGTGGTTACCTTCCAAATTGGGCATCTCTCGTATGAAAACTAAGGTATTAGTAGTGGTAGCTGTAATAGGCAGCAGGCCAGTATCTAGTTTGATATATTTATGGTAAATAAGTTTTGAACTCAGTTTAAACTAGTTTGAACTACTTTTGAGTTCAATGCGACTACAGTGAGTATATACCATAAAAATAGTTCAAACTAATTAAACTGAAGTTGAATTTAATTTTTTTCGGAGTTTGACATCTCAAATATACTTTTTTGTGGGTATATGAAGATACCCACATCAAACGTTGCAAATCTCAAAGCAAATCAACGGGTATTGATATGGGTGCCTAGGCACCTGGGTGCATGAAACACTCGTCCTATATATATATATACCCCCCAAATGTTTGCCCTACGTGCATATTCTGCTATGATAAAATTTTGATGATTCAGACTAAATTTGTCTCATAATTCATTTATGTAATTCTGCTACTGGCTGCAGTTAAGTTGGATTACACAGAGGTTATTTGCTGCGAGCCAGGCTGCATGAAAGCATTTACGAACATGGAGTGCCTCAAGGGTAATAATTAGGACTGTTCGTTCGGTTTTTTTGGTTTATACGGTTCGGTAAATACGGTTTGTTCGGTAAATACGGTTATACTAATTTGGAAAATACGGTATTTTACAGAATACGGTGTGGTATCGGTAAATACCATCTTATTTCGGTACGGTATCGGTAAATACCAATTTTACCAAAGTTTACGCGAATTGCTAAACATTAATCACTTAATCTCCAATTCTCAATTCAAGAGTTTCCAGTCCCCAGACGACCAGACCACTCCACAGCCACAGCCCCATGCAGGCATGCACACGGTACAGCACAGAGCACACCGCACAGGCACAGGGCACAGGCGCCTGTAAACCAGTTCTCTCTTTACATTAAGACATGTTTTCCATGTAAACCAGTTCTGTTGCCAGACATGAAACAACTTAAAGCGACACATCAAAGAAAAACTTAGGGGCTTTAGGCTTAGGCATATAAGTACTTTGAATTCTCTTCCTGCGTTGCAGTGTCATTCTGCAGTGGTGACTGGTGGAGTTGGCTGCATGCCAGGCTGCCATCAATATGAAAGTATCAGCATTAGATACTACACTTGTACCATGGCAAATTTACAGAAAGAAAGCATAGCTTTGTCCATACAACTTTACCTTGTACAGTACAAGTGCCTTATCTGCATCAGGATCATAACTCGTCTTGCTACCTGTAACTGGACATGTCAGGTACATTCAACAACAGAACAAAAGATACAGCAGATTGCTCCAAATTAAAGTTGCAGTTCGAATCAATCCATCATGAGAAAACATAATTTCTCTGAATTTTTCATGCAGTTGAGAGTAAAATTGCCCTAAAAACTTGCACAGTGAAGTGATAATCAGCTCCACCTTAAAATAAACAGCTTCCAATAAGCTAGATAAAAAGTAAATCAATTGATTTTCCAATTGATAAATAGAAACGAAGGTTGCTTTTGCATCAAACAGTATGTATTTTCATATCCCCTGTAAAGCCTAATATTCTTAAGTTGTATTATGTACCTAACTCAACAGCACTGCCTAAAATTCTATAATGACTAGATTCTAAAAATAGCACAGCCAGCATCAATATGCAAGTTTTGTGGTCCAAGGCAATACACACAGGATTTTCAGTTCTAGTATTGCTGTCTAGTGTCTACTACTCTACTGGAGAACAGGAGAATACCTGGTCGTCGGTGGCGCTATCGGTGGCTCGGTGAGGGCTTGGCGCCGGCGTCTTGGGAGAGGGAGCACCGACGGGGGCGAAGCACCGGAGCGGCGGAGCCCGAGCGGCCACGGGCCGCCGGCCGAGCCTGGGACTGGGGGAGGCGGGGAGCACCGTACGTCGGAGGCTCGAAGCGCCGCCGCCGAGCGCCTAGGGTTAGGGTTGAAGACGAGAGCGTCGAGAGGAGAGTAACAGATCTGGATCTGGCTCTGGCTCGGTGGACACTAGAAGTGGATGGCGTCGGCGTGCGCCTGCCGGCTGCCCTAGTGCCCTCGCCCTGGGCCGAGTCGAAGTTGGGCTGAATTTCGAAGATGAATAGGCGAGGGCACAATGCGAGGCGGCGGAACCGCGGAAGAAATGGCGAAGCGGCGATCGGTTTTTTTCGGTTTTTTTGGTTTCCATTCGGTTTATACCGAAAATACCGAACAGATAAAATGCCATTTTCCAGAAACCGAACCGAATACCGAAAACCGGTCAAACCGAGTTGACCGGTTCGGTTCGGTTTTTTCGGGTCGGTTTTTTCGGTTCGGTGACAAAATGCATAGCCCTAGTAATAATCAGGCATTTACGATTTGGAAAACTTGGCCGCAGAGATATAAAATTTTTGCCTGATTGGCCTTACAGAATAGACTCTGGACCGCGGACCACCTGGACAAACATGGCTGGCGTAACCAATTTACGTGCCCCTATGCAGACACGAACCGGAGTCTGCCCTCCATTAAACCGGCTCCATTAAACTGGCTTCTTGGCGGACGTTCCATTCGGCGTGTCATTGGTGGGAAGAGGTTGTTCTATCGTCTGGAACAGCTTTCTAGTTCATCTCACTTTGGCCGGCTTCTGGCCACTTCTCCTAGACCCTTGTATTCTCAGAACGTCTCTCTCTCTCTCTCTCTCTCTCTCTCTCTCTCTCTTTTTGCTCTCCCTTTTGAATTAAATACAAGGCAGTCCTCCTGCCCAGTTTCAAAAAAAAAAAGGCATGTTACAGATATGTTGAGTGTGATGTCTGCGGCACCAAACAACTAAAGAAGAATTTTAAGCGTCACTAGCAAATGCACGAAGGTTCCATTTCTGCTGAGAGGGTTATGTGAAGGGTTGCCAATGCTCATTGTCTAAGGTGTGGCTTGTGTTTTGGTCTTTCAGGATTGTTTTGTAGGTCATTGCCGACCTGCTTTAACTCACATCATTGTGTATTTCAAAACTACAGAAGTCCAATTTGGATAAGGATGTTACAGCGGTCCTTGAGCATCTCGGGCCCTTTGTATGCCAATTATATATCTGGATGCGGCAAGAGGTTTTCTTACAAGCAACGGGCCCTTTGTATAGTAAATCGGTGAGGCGGACTTGCAAGCAACGGGCTCAGACGTGAAGGCAGGCAGGCAGGCTCCGTTTTGCTGTGGGAGGGAGATGTGAGTGCTTCCTTTCTACCATCCATCTGCTTCTGAACCATCGCCACCCAAATCATCCTCGTACAGCAACCATTGTCTTGGCCAAGAGAAGAGAAGAAACGAAACCCTATACCAACAGCACCAGGCCACAGCAGGACGCATTGCTGTATTGTTACAACAAAGGAGAAGAAACATCCAATCAACTTTCACGCAGCATCGATCCACTGGTAGCATGCGCAGCAGCAGGCTAGAGCCTAGTATGTATATATATATATGTCAGCAGCGCTTACCAAGACTGAAGGAATACACGCGAGGATTGCAACAATCAATCAGTACGTGACAGCACATGAGCAGTATAAGGAAGGGAACCACAAGAGCAGAAAGAAACACCCACCATGGGTTCGGTCACAAGTGCACAAATCAAGCGAGGAGCATGTCGGCAGGCAGAAACAAATTACACCAGCAGCACAGGCAAGGAGAGATTTGATTCTGGGGCTACTTCAGTTCCCCTCTTGGCTTGCAACAAGCGCTAGCATTCTTTCATCGCAGCAAAGTTGATCGTCGGGATCTCCAGAGCCGCCAAGACAGAGGGTCGGATGGAGAGGTTCTCTTCATCCCATCTCCGGTTGGAAGGAATGATTGCTGCCTGAGGAGAAGGCGGCAAAGTGTGGAGAGGAGACAGGAATGGCGGCAAGTCCTCAGAATAAGCTTGCTTTTGTTTTCGTCTTGTTTGACCGGTCGCGTGACGTTTTCGTTTTTCCGGCACTTCGACCGCATAAAAATTCTTATATTAATCTTTACACTATGGAACTATAATATTATAAAATTTACTTTTAACGATAAATCTAATGGCACTCTCCAATTTTTATATAGCAAGTCTAGAGTAAGTAAAGGCCCTACTCATTAGAGTTTCTGCTATCTAGCTTATTGCTTTCATCTTTTTTTTTTTGGTGAAATAGCTTTTTGGAGCTTTTTTCTTTTGTCTTTTCTTTCCCCTTATTCCTTTTCATTGTCAGTGATGATATATTTTTTTTTCATTTTTTATGTTTAATTATGCTTAAAAGTTACCAGCAGCTACAATATATTTTCAGCTATTACAGTGCAAAATAAGGTAGGACTTTTAAGCCCAAATAAGCACCATAAAAAAAAGAGAGAGACCATTGATGCCAAGCTAGACAAGCCATTACCACGATGTCAGCCAGATAGTCTGATGATTTCTTTCTTTTTTGTTGTTGTTCATTATGTATTATGTCAGTGATGAGATTGGAATCTTCCACAAAAATCCGTTAATTAATTTGTAACCAGATCGGGATCTGAGTAGTATGTAGCAGTGTATCACAGCAGAGCAGCAGGATAATACTTACCTTTGCTCCCTTCAGCGCACAACTTTGAATTAATGCTCCATGGTGCAGCTGTACTACCTTTTCTTTTTGTCTCTGTTTTCGGGCGGTAGGGACTACCTGACGGCTGGGATATGCTTAAGTCGAGATCGACGTCGACACCTGCAATTAATCAGAATCACAATCCAACTCAAGTATATAAGATACCACAAAACAAATTTCCAATTTTGTATGCATCCTGCTCAAAGGAGGAGGAGTTGGGAACAAGTTGGGAAGAAGAAGAAGAAGAAGAAGTTGGGATGAAGAAGAAGAAGAAGAAGAAGAAGAAGTTGGGATGCGTACCAGCTTGTTGTGTATGGAGTTGATTGAGCATAATCTCGTCATGATCCCCATCATATATGCTGGCAGGCTCCAAGTTTGTTCCGGCCTCCCTCCCGTTGCATTTGATTGCGGCCTTGTCATAAGAAGCCCTGATGAAGAATCGATCCAAGGCCGTTCGTTCGAATTATACTGGGAAGCTAGCTAAGTACGTACGTACGTACGTATACTCCATTAAATCAAGGGCAAATATAATTGGCGATCGATCGACCTTGCAGCCTCGACTTGGGGGCGGACGAGGCCTCCGAGATAGACGCCATGGCCTCCTCCCATGCATCTGCCGCAGTCGTACCTGCCGCGCGACAAGCAGCCCGCCGTCATCTGCCGCCGCCGCAGCAGGCGCACCACCTCCTCCTTGGACAGCTGCTTCATCTGCTTCATGTCCTCGTCGTAGTCTCGCACGTTGAAGTTTATGTCGGCGCCCATGCCCCGGAACTTGATCGCCGCGCGGTCGTACGCCCTGCCCACGCGTGCATGCATGTCATCACGCATTCATCAGTAGCTACTAATAATCAAGATAAGAAGAATATTAATTGCATCGCCAATTCGCCATGCACATATGCTCTTCTTCTGTGGCTGTGGCGTATAGTTTTTTGTTACGGTTTGTAGTTTTTAGTTGTTTGTGTGATAGATTACAGAGTAACTGGAATTCACGTGTGGCTTTTGCCTATATAAATGAAGTCGGTACAGTATGTACTACAATTAACTAGTAGACCTCATCTTCAAAAAATACTTCGTTTAAAAGCTAGTTACTACAAGAAAAAACTAAAAGCTAGAAAAGAACAAACCCTGTATGCACGTGGAGGTGGAGTAGTAATTAACCAGAGCACGTACGTACCTTGCTGCAGCATGAGCAGTGTCAAACCCACCTGGCACGCAAGGAATGAATCAGAATTAGCTGAGGAAGCTAGCAAGCACGCAAGGAACAGTAACAACAACAATAATCATTATCATCATCGTTATCATCGTCGAGGAGAGGAGAAGAGATGCATGACCCAGCCAGTACACTTGCTTAATAGTAACGATACATTCTTCTCTCCATGGAGGACGACTCACCTAGGTACACTTGCTTGCCACAATCCCTGCAACGCACATCCAAAACAAAAGGAAACACCTGTCAGACATCTAATGGGGCTAGTGAATTAAGTATGTACTAGTGAACAGAGACATGTAGTGGTTTTAATTTCTGAGAGAGAGAGAGAGAGAGAGAGAGAGAGAGATACTGGACCAAATATGAGACTCCCAGCGGCTGGTGCGCCGGTAGAAGGTGACGCCGCGGTACTCCGAGCTGCGCGACCGCGGCCCACGCCGGCTCTTCTTCTTCGCCGCCTGCTCTACTACACCTGCTCGTTCCCACAACCCGGACCCGCCCGACCGCCCAGGCGGCATCACCGGGAAGAGCTCCTGGGTCACCAGCTGCTGCTGCCCCGGCGTGCCGCCACCGTCGTCTGGACGCAGCATGGTGAACGTCAGCGCCATAGGCTCCTGCTGCCAAGGAGTCGATCCGCCGGCGGACGCCTCTACTGTACCACTGGCAGCGTTCAGCGCCGAGGAGGCTGCAGAGTCGTCGCACCGGACAGCTGCCGCCGTCTCAACGACGGCGTTGAGATCCAGCTCCATCTCCATGGCGCGAGCTAGCTCCCCACGCACTCCATCAGACGAGGCGCTTCCTTGCTTATATATACGGAGGTGTAGCTAGCTATGTGGTTCCTTCATTACATTATTGATCAAACTAGATATATGACCGGTGTCGGCAGCACAGAATGATGGGGGTACCTGAGGTGGACATGGATCGGAGTATATATGAAAAAACGAAAGGAATATATATGGCAAGCAAAAATAAGAAAGACAAATGGAGAGTGAGTATATTACGTGAAAGTGAGACGAAGACAGAGATAGATAGATAGAAATATGGTGGCTTGTGGGTGGGACCACAAGGCAAGCAGCTAGCTAGTGCCCGTCGTGGTTACCTTCCAAATTGGGCATCTCTCGTATGAAAACTAAGGTATTAGTAGTGGTAGCTGTAATAGGCAGCAGGCCAGTATCTAGCTAGCTTCTTTCCACAACACAAGAGAGAGCATGCATCTTCAATGTATATATATATATATATGCATCCATCCTAGACCATACGGACGGCATAGCAGGATAAATATTCCTCCCCATCTTTCCACAACCCAAAGGGAAAAAAAAGCAGCTAGGCAAAATAAAGCCGAGACAATTCCAAAGTATCTTCTGTCTCCTTCCAACGGGGAGTAGGAATCCTTTTCCCACCGCTCCTTTTAAGCGCAACAAAATCAAATAGAGAAGGCTTCAAAAATTGTTCGAGGTTTTGCCCGATCTGGTAAACCTTAAAACACCTCCATTTATATGTATGTATCTTTGTATTCCCCTTCGCTTTTTTAAAAAAGTATCTTTCATTCCCCATCCCAAAAGGAAGAAACAAAAGATCGAGTAATTAAGGTGGTGATCGGTTCGGCTGAAAAGCTCATGGCTTATGGCCGAAAACACTGTAGCTGGCTGAAAAAAGCACTGTAGCTGACAGATGCTTATTTAGCATAATTAAATTTAAAAATATAAAAAATATGTTAGCCCATTACGTATAATACAAACAAATATGGGAAAAAAAGAACCGGCAAAAAAGCTCAAAAAAAAGCCAAAAGATCAGAAAAAGACGAAACTTATGAATAGTGAAAAATAAGCCAGAAGCCGAAGCCGAGTTGATCAGGGCCTAAGATGCTTCACTTCCATCACACGCTTTCTTAAAAGTATCTTTCATTTCCCATCTCAAAAAGAAGAAACAAAAGGTCGAGTAATTAGGGTGCTTCATGCATTTCCATCACACTCTTTCTTAACACTATCTTTCATTTCCGCCATCTCAAAAAGAAGAAACAAAAGAGTAATTAAGGTATTTCGTTTACACCACGCACGTTGCACGCCGCAGCCTTGAGGTGCACCGCACCAAAGACACCCAGCAACCAAAGTATTTTTTATGTTATTCCTACTTAATTGGGACCGAATAATACATCACTTTCTACCATTATTCCCCAAGGGGCGATTCTAACAACTTCTCTCAAAGTATTTTTAACGAGATATAATTTTCATATAGTCAATCTATATAATCTCAAACCTACTGGTGCTTAAATTTTAGACAGCATGATTATAGGAATTCAAGTAAAAAATAATAAAGAGATTATATATACAGCGGTCACCCTTAGTAGCGTAGAATAAATTATTATACGTTTCACCACCTTCCGTGGGTTTACCACCTTGGTCAAAGGCTGGTCAAAGAAAATCCACCATGCCAAGATGAACCGCGAGGGGGTCGGAACAGGCAAGATGGCAGTTTGTGGCCTATAAGTGTCACGAGAGGGTGGGAACCAATCGATGGGGGGACAAGCTCCGTCGGGGCAAGGAGAGGGACTCATTGGAGCGTAGAGTAAGTTATTCTACACTCAGGTACATAATAGTGTGTGTGTGTGTATAACTTGATCATCATCAGGGCCTTTCAATGAGTATCAACCTGATGGCTCAAAAGTTATCCTCCATTTCTATTGTGGCTATAGACCAAACAGTAAAAAGGAAAGGAACCCTCCTCGTGAGTAGAGGGTGAGCACCCCAAGCTCCTAAGAAAGGGAAGAGGTCTTAAATGCGAGAGGAAAGGTCTTTTGTCACCCTAAGGAATAAATCCCCCTTTCTAGGCTCTAGGGAGGCCTATTTATACTGTTACATCGGGGATACATGAGGTTACAATGCTACCCCGACAAAGGCCTTATACCCTAGGGACACTATGGTCTTTATATCTCTCTTCATGCAGGCTTAGTGCATGGTGGACCGCCATGGGCTTTATCCACCATGTCCTCTTCCTGGCATGAGATGGACCCTTTTTAGCCCAAACAAAGTGGTCCCAAGGCGAAGCTGCCCTCTCTAACGCAGAGCTAGCAGGCTTTGTAGCGGGGGTACTGTTGTGCTGACTTCTTCAATCCCCTTCGCCCCATATGAGGGGGCCATACCGACCTTCATGTACCCTTCTCCCTATGCGAAGGTGCCGTACTGACGACGTCGTACCCTTCGCTCTATGTGAAGGGGTCGTGCTCACATTTGGTGGCTTCATCAGGTTGGTGGGGCTGCCCCTCATGGTCGAGGGTTTGCTTCATCTTGGCTGAAATTGTGCCTTACTGCATCGAAGGATCTAGGCCCTCCATCACCTTTGGCCTGGTGAAGCTTCCCTAGGGACTACTTGGTTCCTGATATTCAAAAACCTATTGATTGGGGTTGCCCGATTGCTATGCATTATGTGGTTATCATGTTCCCATGACTGGTGTGATTACTACGTACTCTTGACTAGTGTCTGTCATGGGGAAGCAGAAACGTCACCTGGTTTGTGTTACGACTAGGGCACATGGCAGCATCCTTTTGTCCTACGTAGTGTTGGATGCCACACCTGCCCTATGCCCACCTTCCAAGATGCCCATTGTGCCTATCGTGGGGGCACCTTCCATTAGTTCCTTGTTTTTCACTTGCTCATTTTTGTCGAGGCCTGCTTCGTGCTTCAATCATTTGTTTGACTTGCTTTCTAAGATCTTCACTATGCCCACCTTCCAAGATGCCAAAGCATGGCAAAGCTACTAGTGAGGTGGAGTTGACTTACTCCAGTGGGCTCGGGTGCTTGCTAGTCATGAATCGCTTCATGAGCACCCTTATGGGTAAGGGGAAGGTTGTGAGCCTCAACGTCGTGTGGGCTCCTAGAGTAGTGTCTATGCCTGAACCATGAGAAGACGAGGCCATGGTGTTCACTGCCTTCTTTGACATGGGTTTGTGGATCCCATTAGTCGGGCTAGTGGCGGAGGTCCTCCAGATGTACCACATTGACTTGGCATAGCTGACCCCAACTTGATTATGCATCTAGGCATTTTTGAGTGGGGTGCTTTGGCTGTCCAGTGTGGAGGGTAGCGCAAAGCTTTTTGCATATCTGGATGATGTGTGGTGCCAACCCAAGCGGATGAAGGGTACTAACGCCATTGTGAACTTTGGCAGTGTCAACTTCCAAGTGAAGGTGGCATGGTTGAGGTATCTATCGACCATCGCATCTTGCAATTGGTGGGAGTTCAAGTGGTCCCTAACATCCAAGGGCTTGCAATCTCACGATTGGCCCATTAACCTCATTCCCTCTCCAGAGGTATAACTCTCTGGGAGGGATGAGGCCGATCTGCTATTGCTGCAATCAATGGCAAGGCAGCTATCCATTCAAGACCTCACTGAGAAGTTCTATATGTTGAAGATTTGGCCCCTATCTGTGGGCTGGGAGGTGCCCCTCGGTGGCATTCTCGATGATTTGCGCTTGATCAAGGCAGACGATGGGGAAGACAAGGTTGTTGTGGTCTTGTCGAGGGGTTTAGAAGGGTTATTTTTGACACAAGACTCTTCTAGTGACACAACTATGCTGATTGATGAAGTGGTGCGAGTGGCAGAGGTGTTCCTGGGGCTAGAGACCAATAGTCCCAACGCTTGGCTGTTGTTCATGGGCCTCGGTTGATACAGGTGTGCTATGCTTAGGGTGTAGCCCTAGTAGAGCGTGTCGAGCCAGACGAGGGGAAGAAGAAGAAGGCGCACCCCTAGATGATGAGGGTGAGGCCTTAGAGCCCATAGCATTGGTGCCTGTGCAAGCAGTGGCTCCTGGACCCAGGTCATTGACCTCATCGGGGTCTGAGGTGGACGTTGCCTTGAGCATTGGTCGGTCGCCCGCTAAGAGCGTTGCACTCTTATCCCCTTCACCTTCTTAAGTCACTATCGCAACACGGGGGGCCCAAGAGTTCAACAGTCTAGTGGGGGTTAGCGCCTTTGGGATTGCTGGGCTTGACCCCGAAGAATCATCGGTGGAGGCACACCCTCGAGTGTGTAAGCGTCAGAGGCTACTAGTGCTGGGGCTACTCCCCTAACTCCGAGACACGATGCCAGTTGCTAGTAGTTTTTCACCTCTATTTCATGCAGTGTCTTGGAAGGGATGAGCGGAGGCGAAGGTGGTTTACTTGTGCAAGTCTCCACTGATGCTATGCCAGCCATTGCTGCCTCTGCCAAGGGGGCCGTTTGGAGGCCACAAGTTGCTCTGTTGATGATGGTGATCTCGTTGACACCTTTTACTTGGCATTTGACCTCTGTGAACCTCTTGAATAAACTGCACAAGGACTCACTTGGTGCCTTGTTTATTGCGAACAGGTGCCACACGTCTCTATGCTCAATGTAATTTCCTTAGAAATTGTTGTGGATCTAGTCGCATAGTTGTTCCAATGTGTATATTGATTAGGAGGGTATAATGAAGAACCATGTTAGTGCCACGCTCGTAAGAACAAGGGTGATGCTTTTCACCTTGGTTGTGTCATCGCCTCTAGCACTTCGATAGTTATCTTGTACACCTGGAGGAACTATGTGAGGTCGGTACCCCCCTTGTACGTCTTGGCAGTGGGCATCTTGAAGTTCACTAGCCATCAGATTGCTTCAAGACCAATGCTCAGTGGAGAGCTCGGGTCTCCCTGGAGTATAGGCTCCAGTCGCAACGAGGGGTGGGTCGTTGTGGTCAGTGTCACTATGGTGGGGGTGCCACTAGGGAGGGTATGGTAATCATGGCGAGGTCCAGACCAGGGCTTCCTCTAGCCGCCATACCTGATCCGAGGACCACAGTTGTTAGGGTCACGGCTGCTAGGTGGTGCTACCGAAGGCTTTGAAGTTCCTAGTAGAGGTCAGCTAGCTCTTTCTACGTCACCTTGTATGCCTCTCTGGCCACTCCCGAGGCAACGGGAAGTAGAGGCCTTGCCCTATCGCTCTCGGGTAACAAGGCCTAGTTGTGCTAGGTGTCGTTACTGACGAGCGCCCTATGTGTGGAGTTGTTGGCTTCTTCCTCCATGACCTCGTTAGTGGCTATGGCTGCGGAGTCTGACTACGCTTGGCTCGCGGAGCCCTTGGTGTAACGATCGCGGCTACCACCAAGACCCCATATGTGTTCATCTTCTTCTTGCTAGGAGCCATGTTGGTGTGGCTCGCTTGCTTGCTACTCCTCACAGACGGTGCCAACTATTGTAGTTATAGACCAAACAATGAAAGGAAAGGGACCTTCAGGTACCTCCTCACGAGTGAAGAGTGAACACCCTGAAGCTCCTTGGAACGAGAAGCGGTCTTAAATGTGGGAGGAAATGTTTTTTGTCTTCCTTGGGAATAAATCTCCCCCTTGCTAGGCTCCAAAGAGGTCTATTTATACTGTTACATCAGGGATACATGAAGTTACAATGCTACCCCTACAAAAGTCTTAGACCCTAGGGACTATATAGGCTTTGCATCCCTCTTCATGCAGCCTTAGTGCATACTAGATCACCATCAGCTTTGCCCACCACATCCTCTTTATGGTCCATGTGTAGCTAACCCCTTTTTATCCCGCACGAGGTGGTCTCGAGGTGAAGCTCCCATCGCTAACACCAAGGTAGCGGGCTTTGTAGCAGTGGTACCCTTGTGCTAACTTCTAGAGGTTCATACTGACCTTCCTGTACCCTTTGCCCTATGCGAGGGGGCATACTGACCTTCTTGTACCCTTCATCCAATGCGAAGGGTCGTTTTGAAGATCTAGTACCCTTCGCTTTGTGCAAAAGGATCATGCTCATATTTGGTGGCTTTGTCAGGTCAGTGGGTGAAAGCATCTAGGCCCTTAAAAATAGTTTTGGTAATTAATGAATTTATGTGAATATGAGACTAACATGTTTAATGAGTATGCAAAGGTTAAGTCCATATATTGTGACAAGATGCAAGCCAAAGGATAAATGTGAAGACCCAAAATGGCTCAAGGCAAAGGTAAACTTAGAATAGGATCCCTTTTTTTTACCGGTCTTAAGGAGAAAAAGTGAAAGATCGGATTATAGGGTAGATAATCATACCATAAAGAGGGATCATGGAAAGTAGCTTGATAGCAAATTTTATGTGCCTTTTGGAACAATTTAGAAGCACGCATTCATCAAAAATCAGATTTAAAACCAAAACCGTGCTCTGTCTGGAAGCGCGGCAGCACCGCGGTTTACAACGTCGGAACTCCCGTAGAGCGGTAGTTCCGCTGGTAAAATCGGAACTACCGGCGACCGGAAGCTCTGGATCACGAGTGGAGCCTTTTTTCCAGAGAGCACCCTCTGGGGTACCCGAGTCTTTGCGGGATCGGAAGTACCGGTGCTTTCAACGCCGGAACTACCGCAGTGAGCGGTAGTTCCACATTTTGAAGCGGTACTTCCAGAGCCCGGAAGCTCCGGAGGATGAGTGGAACCTTTTTTCCAGAGAACACCTTTGGATGAATTCTGAGATTTCGCAGAGTGGAAGTACCGGCGATTTCAACGCCTTGCGGTAGTTCCACTATCCAGAGTGGTACTTCCGGAGCCCGGAAGCTTCGGAGGCAGAGCGGAGCCTTTTTTCCGGAGAGCGCCAAATTTGGGACTTTTGGAAGTTCGGCTCAAGCGGTAGTGTCGTACCGACTTTGCGAAACTACCGGAGAGCGGTAGTACCGTAAGTTTCAACGACGGTAGTACCGCGCTGACATTCCAACGGTCACTGCAGAGCTCTGACATAGCCGTTCTGTCGCGCCAGAAATGGGAGCGGTACTACCGGCCATATAACAGTGGTAGTTCCGCTCATCCTGAATTTTTTAAGAATTTGTGCCAAACGGCTAGTTTTGGTTCGTAGAGGATATAAATACCTGTACCACTGCTCAACGATAGGAAGAAGAGACCTATTGAACATTTCTTGAGCATAGAGCATTCATTGCACCCCTTGTTCTCTCTTGTGCATTCAATTTGAGGTGGTTGGGCAAATTTAGTGCATTGCATTCATTAGTTGATCCTTAGCACTAGTTTGCAAATCAAGTGAAGCTCAGGTCTATTACTCTTGGTGTTTGCCGGCACCTGGACTATTGGGAGGTGTTTGATCGGTGATCTTCTCAAAGGAGATTGTGAGAAGACCCGATGTTCGTGTGAAGGTTGGAGCTCACCTACCCGGAGCGGGGAAGAGCTACCACTAGTGATCGAGGTGTTTCGGCTTAATTCGTGGAGCCGGTCCAATTCGTTTGGGCTAACCTCAAGGTGGATTAGGGAAAATCGGCAAGTTTCCAAACACCACGATAAAAACTTCGATTGTGTACATCTCTCACTTGCTTCCTTCTAGCTCTTGTTCATTTACTTTATTGTGATCATTTGATTGATTTAGAGCTAGCATTGTCATTTACTTGACTACAATTATGTAGGATTAATTGCTTTACATTCTTGCTATTAAAATTGTAAAGAATTAATTACGTAGACAAGAAAAATTTAAAAACCTCCTATTCACCCCCCTCTAGTCGATATCATTGATCCTACAGTGGGGCAGGTGGAGCCACTCCTACAATAATTTCATTCTTAGAATCACTACTACAAAAGAGGTTATACTAGGCGGCTACATCTCGGACGGTTCCTATGAACCATCTGTGTTGCAACTATCACAGATAGTTTATACTAACAACCGTCTGTGATATTTTCACAAACGGTTCTAACCGTTTGTGATAAAGCAAGATATCATAAACAGTTCGTATTAATAACTGTCTATGAAAATATCATAGACGGTTGTTAGTATAAACCGTCTGTGATAATGCAAGACATTACAGACGGTTCGTATTAATAACCGTCTATGATAATTCACAGATGTTTATTTATAAGAACCGTCTGTGATATGTGCATTATCACAGACGGTTCATATAATAAATCGTCTCTGATAATACCGCGACACCAATCCGTGGCATCTCCCCTAGGATTTTGATCTCACTCATCCATTCTCTCTGCATCGAACGGTAGGCACCAATTCCTCCCACCTCTCACTCCTTATTAATTACTCCCCTCTCCCTTTCACTCCAAGATGCGTGAGTTCTACCAGCTGCTCCTAACTAGTTCATCCACTCCTAGCTTATTCCTTGACGATTTTGACTACCGCCGTGAGTTAGCACTTCCATTGTGACACCATGGTCCACTGCACAAGATACTCTTGTCGTAAGTGTCGTAAGAGTGTCTTGTGCAGTGTCATTGTCATGACACAAAGGTGACGCTACTACTGCTTCTCCTTCGTTGCAAGGCATCGCGAAAGCAGCTAGCTATCAAGACGGTGCTCAAGTCGGCGTCAAGAACATCCAGCTCGCGCGCTGCTAGGATCTCTCCTTCTTCTATGTTTTCCCATGGGTTCGTAGGATTAGAAGATGTGTTCTTGCCATGTTTAAGAGTTGGGTTCGTAGGATTAGGAGATGTGTTCTTGCCATGTTCTTTCTATGTTAGATGGGTAACCTGCTCATTATCTTGTGATGCTGTAATGGTGGATTCTAATAGAATGTGCTGTTGTGTTTGCTACTGTATTTGCTTATTTTCAAAAGGCATAGCTAACATTTCTTGATGCTAGCCAAAAAATAGAAAATTTTAGGTATAGTATGAACTATCACAGACAGTTTTGTGGTATAAACTGTCTATGAAAGATTATTACAGGCGGTTCTATATTACAACCGTCTGTGATACTCGTCCATCACAGATGGTTGGTAGTTAGAACTATTTGTGATGTTAGAGTATCACATACGATTTTTACTTCGAGCCATCTATGATATTAAAGTATCTTAAACGGTTCTAGTTACAAACCGTCTGTGTTGTATTTATCACAGACGGTTCACAAACCGTCGGTGATAACCTCTTATTATCACTAATCTATAAGTTTAGACGGTTCAGAAAACCATCTGTAATGACCTTTTTTGTAGTAGTGAATCTCTCCGATGCTGCTTTCTACATTTTTGCGTACCAGGAGAATCTACACATCACAAATGCTACAAAATAGCAGCATTCGTAGGAGTAAACCATGTGTGTACTGACAAGGTACATGAACACTGCTACGGGTAATTCTGGTCCTAGTCGTAAGGCTTTTCATGATTGCGTGCTTGTGGTGGCTGGCTTGGCTACTGCCTGCTGCTTCTCAATGCTATGATTCCTTTTCCCGTGTGAGTGAATTTTATGCCCAACACAGCCAACGCTCAGTTTGTGTGTCTGATAGTTTTCCTCGGTAACAACTGTTGCACCAGACATCACAAAATAAACTAAATATTGAATCACCCATCGATTACAAAGCACACGTGTATTCATTCAAACTGCATACCTTCAGTAGCCACCTGGCGAAAGATCTGGTATGTGATCTATTCCCATTCCTCCAGGGCACAACAAAAACTATGCGTAATAGATAAGACTTAAACCTTGTACCCGAACTCAGGTTAATAAACGAAACCTTTTAGAGTACAAATCAGCTTAGAACATGTTTATACAACACCTATTAGAAACTGAATGATCTGCAGCATACATTGACATGAGTACATGACACCACACGACCGAAAAAAGAGAAGCGATCACTGTTCCTATGAATGCTTAATCTTGTAACAAGCTACAACCTAATAAACCTTTTTCTCTGACTCAGTCATCTCCTTGACCTGCAAAAACAAGAAAAGAATATTGATGAGCTGTTATACGGCAGCGAATGGAAGGCGAATACACAGGAAGAGATGCAATCCAATTACCTCGCTGGTTATACAACAGCTTCAACAGGAGGGGAGGAACACCCTATTCACTCTTTGATTTACCTTGCCGAGGCTCATTTCCTGAAGTAGCAGCTGGGAAGTCCGTGAGGCGAAAACTGACAAGGGCTGGTCCAAGGTCACTGATTTTCCCTGCACCTGAAAACGCTACCTCAGCATCCATGCGCCTCTTGAAGATCACCTGAGCACAGTTGGCATGTTTGCAATCTCTGTCTTGGCTTCGTTCACAGGCCCATATTGGCTGAAGATCTTGATAAGGTCACTGCGTGATGGAACAGCACTTGGCCTGCTGAACTGCAGCACTAGTCCAGCAAGCGAGTAGTTCTCCATTTCTTCAGCATATCTGGTTTCAGCATTTAGCTGAGCTCCATTTGCGACACTCGGTTTGGTTTTAGCCTTCGGTTGCTTCCCATTCTCTAAATTTTGTTTACCTTCAACACTTGGTTCCTCTGCATTTCCCAGAGAAACTGATGACTTCTTGGCAACTTCCTTAACATGGCGTGCCTTCTTGCTTGTTCTGCTCTTACCCTTATCTTTCTTCTTTCTGAGACTAGATAGCGGTTCCTCCACATTAATGAGAATGTCGGCCCAATAATCGTCCCGCATATGATCAGCCAAGGGTTGTTCTGAAGGAATGGGCTCAACGGTGGTTGCCTTCTCAGGTATATCCTTGTCGACATGGGAACTAGAAGCATAGGAGTTAGTGTTGGCTGGCTTCTCGGGTATCTCCTTGTTGACATCAGAACTAGAAGCATAGGAGTTCTTTCTAAAATCAGTAAAGAAGTTAACACTTGTTGGGGCAATTTTTTCTCTCTTCTTAAGATCACGAGCTGCTAGGGAAAGCTGTGACAGCATTTCACCACAAGACATAGAGTCTTCTGTCAAGGCATCTTTCTTGCCCTTATTCACCTTCATAGAACGCAGAGACTTGTCTGAAGTAGTTACTTGTCTATGTTTAGCCCTACGTGATCTCGTCAGAGATGCTGCACCATTAGCTTTGAGAACAGGAGGTGTCTGTGACTGTGACTTCTGCCCAGCAGCTTTGTGCATCAGTCCTCCAACCTTTGTGGACTTCTTATGAGAGAAAGACTGTGACTGGGAAGACAAATCCCCCAATGTGTTGAGCTTCTGTCTTCTTCTATTCTTTACTGTATCCTTCGAATCACAATCAGGATCCTCAAGTTTCTCAGTTGATGCATGCAAAGAACGCTTCCCTCGAGCCTTGCTCTTATCACCCGGTGCAGAATTAGGCCTGCCTGTCTCGTCCATAAGTTCAGAAAGTTTCTTCTTTTTCCTACCATGCTCTGAGATGGGCGCTTTCTTAGTTACTGAGTTTTCACCACGCCCCGATCTTTTCTTACCAGGAGAAACAGAATCCTTGGCATTGCCATCTCCAAGTTCATCCCCATCCTCTGTGCTTTTATCCTTCTTGTGTGCAGAGCTTGCTCTATGCCCCAGTTTGTTCTCCTTGGGCAAAGCAACATCTTTGTTTTTCCCTTTTGAGGTTTTACCACCATCATCCTTTCCCAGCCCTTTCAAACCCTCCAAAGCATCTTCCATCTTGCGTGTGGATCTTAGCCTACGCCCTGATTTGTTCTCACCCAAAACATCATCCACAGCCTTCTCGTCTGACATTTTGCTGCCACCAGCTGTTTCAAGTTCATCTGCGTCTTTGGAGGTGTCTTTCTTCTTCACTGAACTCTCCCTATGCTTTGACTTCCTTTCCTTATTCAATGTATCATCTGATGCCCCTCTACTCGGCATAGAACTGTCCTCATCCATGTCATCTTTCTTTGCAGCCTCTAGTAGAGCCTCTTTCTTGCGCAATGAGCTCTCACCACGCTTCGATTTCTTCTCCTTGCTCGGAACATCATCCCCACCGCTTTTCTCCATCCTTTTCCTCTTTGCGTGTGGGATTGCCTTGGCAACATCCTCGATCCCCTCAAAGATCACAAACTCAGGGATGTCCCTTGGACCCCTCGTTCGATTGAATGCCCTCAGCTGTGCTCTGGCGGTTGCAAGGTCGAGACGATCGACACCAGCCAGTGGATTCTTTCCCAGTGCTAAAATATAATCAAGAAATGGTTTACCGCGGAACGTGTCCCTCATGTATGCAGCGTCTACCACGGCACCATAAGCCCCTTCCCGGATACCAGAATTCTCAATCTCTTGCTTCTTGGCAATTCTGGTAGCAAAGCAAGCGCACGAGAGGCCAGCCTTCAAGCGGCGCCCAACCTCTTGCAGGGCGGCGTCGACGGCGGACACGAAACCGGACATGGTGCTTTGGCCGGCGAAGCGCGTGAAGTTGGTGCGGAACGGGAGCAGCGCGGAGGAGTCGCTCCAAGCGAAGGTCTTGTCCCAGAAGTAGGCGACGAGAGAGGCGCCGCCCTAGCGTGCTGCAGCGCGAGCTCCGAAGCGTCGGCGGCGTCGAACACCTGCCCCGGCCACCACGGGTGGCTTCACACCTTACCCCACACCAGGTCCGGCGGGGCGAAGTCGTGGCGGCCCCCTTCGTGCTGAAATGCGCAGTCGTAGCGCGCGGGCGGGCCGTCCTCGTCAACCCCTTGCTGCTGCCCCTGCTCCTGCTGCTGCTTGGGGCGGCCACGGCGGGGGCTCCTGAGAACCTCCTCGACGTCCGGGTGCATGACGCGGAGGCGCGAGGGGCGCGTGGAGGTGGCCCCCTTGTCCCCACGAGCGTTCTTGGAAGCTTTGGCGCGCGAGGCCATGGTGAAGCGGATGGGCAAGAAGCCAAGGAAGGAAAGGAAGGAAACGAAGAGGGGTTAGGTTAGGGCTCGCTCGGGTTTGAGAGGAAGAAAAGGGACGCCTCTCGCTCTTCCCACCCTGCGGACGCAAGAAAGAAATGGGGGGGGGGGGGGGGGGGGGGGACTGGAGCGGAGGCGCTCATCGGATGGACGGAGAGGTCTTCGGAGGCGGAGGAGAGGGGGGATTGGACAAGCACAGGAGCGAGTGAGTGCAGATTTTTCTCTCTTTCCCTGCTCGAGCTAAGCGCCCTGCTTTTTCTCGTTTCTCCCCTATGCTTCTTCTGTATTCTCGTCAAACGTACTTTCCTGTTCAACTAGATATGTGCCGGTGCTTTGCAACGGTATTTATTATATATAAAAAAAATTATATATAGAAAAGAGTTGATCTGATCGGTTGAAAAGTGAATAATGATAAGAAATAGAAGGAATAAGACGATTAGAAGAGAACAGACGTATAACCACTAACTCATTCTTTTATAAGAGTAATAATGATTTCTTTGCCAGGCAATCCATTCCTTTTCTTCTGCAACGAGCATTTCTGCTTTTCTTTTTATTTTACGAGTAAAAGGTATTATTTACTGTTCCCGCACATCATACAATGGTCAATACGCGATCAATTTTACAAAAGCTTCGGATTTTTTTGGCATCAAAGTGAAAATAAAAATGTAAATAATTGCACACCGGCGGCGGTGCAAATCTTCGTTATAGAATCGTACTCAAATGCGTGGATATTAATTCGTCTGGAATAAAGGTACGTGACATTAATACTTCCAAAACAACATGTAGAATATATGCATTTGGAATGCCGAAATTAATTTGTCCACAAAGATTGCGTATATAAAGACTGTTCTAGAACACAGATATTGTTATGCAGGACAAAATAGGATTGCGGTAATAGCATTACAGGTGTGGCGTAGATGTTAGAAACATTGACCTGCTCCTATTCAAACTACTAACAGAAAGAATGGTTTGAAATCTTTACTCGATCTGTAGAACAGTCAACATGGGCGCAACAAGCAGAAATTACTACCTACCTTATCGAGGGGCTGGGCTGCAGCACAGCAACAACCCTAAACCCTAAAACAAAAGTCTGGAAGAAGGCTGCAAAATTCCTTCCTAACTGCTTGATTCAATTTGAGTAGCAGTACTATAGTATTCTATACTACACCACCAGTACCAGTGCTAGTCACTCACTGATCCTGACAAAACTAAAACTTGGACCCGGCACTCAGCAGTCCAGTCCCTACTCCTTTTCTTTCTTTCTTTCTTTCTTTCTTTCCTTTTGGTTCAGTCTCACTCCATGGCACTCCATGGCTCTCCGTGGTGGTGCTGATTGAGAAGGTGTTCCAGCCTTCCAGAAGGAGAAATTTGTCGTGTCCATTTTTTTTCCTATCGACATTCATGTAAGTAACCATCTAGCATGTATTGGATCTTGGACCACTTTGGGTTGCATGTGAATGTTATAAAGATGTCTGGGTATCTAGCCCAACGTCAGATTGCCATTGCGTCCTGGAAGTTCTATGCCTTGTTTCTTCTACTTCCTGTAAAACTTGAAGGTAGAATTATCCTATTTCCAACTTGCTCTGTTCTGGTGTACCCTAGCTCGCTCAATTGCATCGTGCAATCCACTGTAAAGTTTAGGCATCGTGATCTTAAGTCGTGGCTGGACGTCCGAGTAACAGTTGTAACTTAAATTAATGAGTTGTCCAAGTCATGCCGATCGTGGAGAAGATTCTGGATAGTGGCATGAGAATAGGTCCTAGTTGTTAGCTAGTGGATTTAGGTGCGTGGAATATAGGTCGTGTGACCGTGTTTGCGTGAGGCTTATTTAAGCCGTGTACTTCCTGTTAACCAATGTAAGAGTAGTTGTATGTAAGAGATAAGAGAAAAGCGACACAAGTTGAGTTTGCATTGGCAAAATTTCTTTCCGTGTCTTTGTGTTTGTGTAGGACCGAAATGGCGACAGAGGGGGGGTGAATGTCGATCTTTAAAATTCGCCCCCAACAAGTATCTTCTTCTCCAATAGCTATGAAAGCTATGAAGAAAGAAAACTAGAGCTCACAAGAAAACTCAACATCATAAAAGACACAAAACCAGAGAGCAGCGAACAAGATAAATCAAACCGGGAAAAAACTGCCTTCAGGCGGTAGTACTGGAGTGATATTAGTGGTAGTACCGCATGAGCGGTAGTACCACTGGAGCGGTAGTTCCGAATTAGTACCGCACAAGCAAGAAAAGATAAACGCTGAAGCTCAGAAATCCGCTGCTCGCGGTAGTACCGGAATGAACCAAGCGGTAGTACCGCTGGAGCGGTAGTACCGCAGCTTGGGCGGTAGTACCGCACAACAGGCAGACAGCAGGGTTTCAGGCTGAAAGAAATGGAACTTCGGGTTTTTGGCTAAAATGAGGGATTGCTCTCAATCTCTTTTATCCAAAGCCTTACTACAACGTACCAAATAGTAAGGGGGCCCTGAGTAACAAGAGAAACAAACCGAGAAACAGGAATTTCAGATTATGAGGTAAAAATCTGAATTCTTGCACGACCCGAGCCAAAAATCAAATTGCTCCCAAACCTTTGATCCTATGGCCAAGAGATTTTGCAGATATGTTAGCAGTAGCCATAGGACTCTCCATGCCAAATCTCAGCCCATCTTGCAAAGGGAAACAAGAAATGCTCAAAAACCCTAGAAAGGCACAAGAAGAACAGAGCAACCCAAAATGCCAAATCTGAGATTAAAAGAGGTTTGCTCTAGGGAAACTCGATCAAATGATCTTGAGGCACTATCCCATCAAAGAGCAACCCATTTTGGGCCTTCCCAGCAATCAAGAACTCAAAACACAGAAAATCAAGAATTTGCTCAAAAGGGAAGAACGAAGAACAGAGAGCGCGGGAGGAGACATAAACTTCAGATTTTCATTCCAATTAAACAAGAGGTACAAAGAACTACGTCTCCATACGCATGAACATTCGGAGGAATGATTACATGACTCTCAAACCAACCTCTCCCTCTCAATCCTCAAGAACACCAAGAACTGCATGGTTCTTGGGAGGAATACACACAGAGAGAGTAACGAAGGAGACAACCTCTGTCTCACACACCCACTCTCAACCACTAAAGAGCAAAGGTGAAACCACCTCCAAAGCCTCTTTTGACTCACTAAACCCTAACTCTCTCTTGAATCCATGAGGAGGCATGCAGCCCCTCCTCTCCTTTTATATCCCATGGCTAACGGGTCTCCACCCCGTTACGTGCGCTAAATCCAACGGAGCCCGCTCCCGCTTGTGCAGCCTTGCGAATTTCCCGATTCGCCCCTCCTGCACCTTCCGGGAAGCTTCCACGCTCCTTACCTCGCACGCCTCGCAACCACCTCGAGTCCACGTCGTCTTCGACACCTCCCGACTGTTCTGACCTCAGCGCCACCTGCGCCTAGTCCAGTCCTCCGTGTCTCACCACGACTCCGCCTCAACGTCCTGCAGTCACACAGACAAGAAACACGTCACATAGCACCGCTCGATACATGAAAGAGTAAATAGCATAAGCACATCATACTTACTCATGACGAAGTCCAAACCTGTCAAAATATCAGAATATGCATCCTAACCCGTTTGACAAGGAATGACCAAAACCGACCGAGTCCATCGCACCATGCAACGACTCGACTCCGAACCACTCAAGCCAAACTCGACTCACCTAAACCACTGTCAATTACTCATCACACACATGGGATCACCACTACATGGTCTCTCAGTTTGTTCTCGCGTGCGTGTGTAAGTTGTGTCCATGTGCTCGCGTGTGTTTGATCGTAGGGGCAAAGCCAAAACTTGGTATCAGAGTGAGGTGTAGAGTGTGGAGATACTTTCCAGTGATGGCTCATCGATCGGTAGCATGTCAACGTGGCTCCATGTGGGGAGTAGCGGTGGCTTGGAGCGGCACAGGTGGGCTATAAGGCGCGAGCAGTGTCGACGGCAAATGATGTTCTTCCACCATCCGCAGCATCATGGTGTAAGATATCGCAAACACAGCGATGTTTAAAGTGGCGGCGGCATCGTCGAAGTGTGTGAGTGAGAGAGATGGCATAATAGGAGTGTTGCATGTGTCATTTATCTGTTTGAGCATGTAGGAGGTGTGTTACATATGTGCGCATATTTGTGTTATGGTCGTGCATGTAGGTAAGTCAGTGTATGATGCATGTGAGTGTGTGTGAGTTCTTGTAGTTGTGTGCAAGTTTTCATGTGTGTAAGCTTTGATGAGAGTCTCCATTGCCGTCAACATGTGTCATTGGTGAAAGACAATTGGAGTTGAGGAAGTGGTCGAAGTCGTTAGCGAGGTGTGTCACCGGTGGTGAAGAAGTGAAAGACATCGATAAGTTGTGTCAGTAGTGACATGGTCAGCAAAAAGAAGGCAAAACTCCTGGGAGATGCGTCAGGAGATTGGACTTCATCTTGTGAAGTTTAGCAAGTCAAGATTAGGGGGGAGATTATTCGAACTAATCTTGACGCATGTTGAGTACTCATGTGTTTGAGTTCATGTAGGAGGCGAATACCTCAGAGTTGGAGACCCTGGAGTCGTAAGCTACAGTGAACTGATAGTAAGTTATAGTGAACATGTTGTAAGTTATAGTGAACCGATCGGTAGTCGTAAGTTACAGTACCCAGTCAGTGTTCAGAAGTCCTGCATGGTTGAACACCGGTAGTACCGCCTCTATGTGAACAGTACGATCGGAGTTGTGTTGAAGTGTCGTGGTCGAGAAGCCATGGTCGAAGTGCCATGGTCAAGTAGCCGTGTGTAAGTTGTGTCCACATGCTCGTGTGTGTTTGATCCTAGGGGCAAAGCCAACATTCCAGTAGCAGTAAGGTAGTGGTGTCAGTGCTGTTGGGGCCACTAGTGGCATTATGGAGCCACAATGATGATATTGAGAATAAAGATTTGGAGGGAAGAGAAGGTACCTTGTAAAAAGTAACCTTGCAGCTCTACTATTTTGATTCAATGTTGTTATTACTTTAGTGATACAGATGCACTGTAGAGCATACCAATTAGAAATATTCTTTTCAGGCAATATTGATTCTATATGATATTTTTCCAGATCTTATAGTTAGTTTTAGGTTTTTGAAGGATGAACGTTAAGCAAACATAACTTTACAAGTGCATTAAGTTGCCTAATTCACTGTCAATACCATTGAATGGTAGGTCATTGTTTGCACTTAGTTCAAAGAGTTGATATAACCAATGAGCTTTTGTAGTTTTAACTTTGATATTTTGCTAAAAAGAGGCTAGATAAAGTTATAGATTAACATGGGGGCTTCCAAAGGAGAATTCAATTGGTAATGGAGGCATAGATAGATGTTGTGCGCTGCATATAGCAAACGTTCTATTGAATACTAATCTAATGCACACATGTGCTATTTTCTAGATCGCTCAGTGGGTTGTGTCTCACCTACTAAGCCAAGCCTTCACACGTTAGAGGAGTTGGCCGAGTTGGAGAAGTCGGTCTTCAAGTTCGACCAGCTTCGGCACGAGGCTGGCGCAACCAAGCAGGTGTTCTGCGTGCTGGCCAAGCCGTGATCAATGGCTTCGTGGAGATCCTATTCAACTCTGTCAGAGCGCAGGTGCTGCAAGTTGCCATATTCCTCCTGGTCAAGCTCACCTCTCGTTACGCAAGAAAGGGCTAGTCAAGACCATTGTTCTACATGGGACACTATATTTGTAGGTTATATGTACTCGTATTCTCTTCAGATTAGTGTGTATTGTGTTCTACCTAAACACGATTTCCTTGATTTTCCTACTCTGTTCCAAACGGGAGCTCCTCGTATACAGTTCGGATTGTTGACTTTCCTACTCTGTCCCGAATGGGAGCTCCTCGTATACAATTTGGATTGTTTTGTAAAGTATTTTTCCCTTGATTTTTCCTATTCTATCCGAACACCTTCTTTTCTACTCTGTCCCCATTGATTGTTTTATGAAGTTTTTTCCCCTTGATTTTTCTATTCTATCCCGAATGCCTTCACCACCGTGCTGCATAGATATAACTGAGTGATTTGCAATTTGATCTTTACCGGTAATTGATTTGGATTTGGATACATGTGTTTACTAGTTAGCCGGTTTATTTGCTTTGTGTGTGTGCTCGTAATTAGCCTAGAAGCCACGTAATGTACCCAATCATGGCTGACCTGGACCGTGTAATTTGGAACCATATTAGTTGACGGTATAGATCGGTATAATATGGATCCATCTCAATCTCAACCCTTATAATTTGGACTCACATTAATCGACGGTATATTTTTTTTTCTTTTTTCTTCGATTAATGTGGTAATTTCTACCTTTAAGAGCGAAGGTGATACCTCCTTTGGTTTCTGCTTTAATAATATAATAGATAGACTAGAATAAACGGGGATGACAACTCTGTCGTGGCTTTCAATATAAGTAGGGTAATCCTTTATTTTAAAAAAAGATACACGGGGATAACATACATACTCTACCGTATACAATTACTGTGATCTGAAGTTAAGTTTTAGTGTGAAAACCAGACTTAATGCTTATGTATAGAAAACACAGCAGGGGGTATAGTATTGGTATTGGTGACCCCCCCATTGCCGACTCCTGGTCCTGAAGCGAAAACACCTGCAAACCTCAGTGGTTGCTGCGTGGACAGGTCATTCATGTGTTTTTCCTGCAGGGTGTGATGGTTCCCTTCTCCATCTCCATTGCCATGAGGACGCATCTGGGAGTGGGAGCTGGAATCGCCATGATCGTAGTTTGCCTCTCTGCGATACAAGTTATCTTGCACAACTTGATAGGCGTCAGCTGTCCTGACTTCTTGAGCGAGAGAGCACGAGGAGCAGCAGAGCCACTGAAAACAGTCGGTGACGTCGGGCTTGCCGCAGCACAAGTCGTTGGCAGGAAGGTTGAATCTCCTGCGCATCTGGATCCTCCAAAAACCGCCGTAGAGCAAACCAAAAACACAGAGAAAAATGCCTGCCAGCCCCAATGCGTCCCTGACAGCCTCGTTGTCAATGTTGATGGCCGCCAGGTTGAAGATGAAGAAGGGAGCCAGGCAGAAGAGAATGAATGTCACAATGTGCACGTACATGTTGCCAAAACCGAGCCTGCTCATGTTCCACCCGAACACGCAGCAGCTGCAGAAAACCGAGAGGTAGGCTAGCGAGATGTCATCCCACAGATCAAACAGCCCACCCATCCATTGCGGCCTGTCTTCTGTTGGTACTGCAAATGAATACTTCTTCTCGAGGGTTTTTCGTTGGAGTTGCGGATTAGAGCTGCTCGGCGCCTGCGACTCTTCGTCCGCCTGGGCCTCGTAGTCTTTCCCAAGAGGACTGAGGTTGTTGTACAGACCAGCGACAGCCGGTGCGCATATTGCCACCGACATCGTCAGGCCAACTCCCATCGGAGGCCGCTTCCGTCTTGGGTAGCCAAGGTTAAGGCCACACAGCGCGTACTGCGCAAAGCAATTCAAGTGGAGCAGCAGGATCACAACCATCATATGCTTCCTCTCATTGGGCTTGCAAGTTCCATCTTTGCAATATGCTTGTCGGAGCTCAAGCATGTCACCGGCTCTCCACCGGCATGAGAGTGCGAGATGGTAGAATCTCCTCGGGTGCTGATATAGGCACATAAGAGTAAACAGTGCGTTCAGTATCTGATTACTAACTTCAAACCATGTGTCTCTCTGTGACTTTCTTGGCAAAGCACGGTTCAGCATCCCCGTCATAACCATGAAAAGGATGGCCCCTGAAACACCAACGGCAACAACCCAGATGAAAAGAGCCATGTTCATTGGATTCTTAAGCCACTCCTTGGACTTGTCCCAAAGAGAGCCCCAATCAATCTTCTTCGCAAAGGGTACGGTGAAACGTCGACTAGGAGATCTTTGAGATGCAGCTGAGCGAAAAGAAGCATTTCTTTGCTCCCCGAGCATTTGTTCTGTGGAAGAAGGTGAGCTCGACTGCCAATGAGACTCAAATGCCCCAAAGTTGTAGGGAGTGGAGCTGGATGCTTCCATGTGCTCATCAAGGGAATGCCCATTTCTTTTCTCACCTGTAAAGAGCCCTGATCTTTGGGATGAACTACTAAAATAGAGGGCCATATGAATGTGGTCCTTCACATCGATGGTGTTTCCAGGTCCTCCTGCATGTTGTTCGTGCATTTCATTTCCACTGTCAGGTTTCTGAATACCACCTGGAACCATATTGCATCGACTGAGAGGTTCCTCAAAACCTCAGCAAGTGAATCACTCCAGATGGTTGGTTCACCATGAATTATGCAAGAATACCACTCCTAGCTAGGCAGGCAGCTAGTGTAGTTCCCATTTGGTTGGCTTGCTGCGCACATGGAAAATCTCATTCTTGTTAGACCCTCAACCATAACTAATCCTAGTTTCAGATGCTTGAGTACCAATTATAACCAAATTAACAAGGAAGACGGCCGGACACGAACAGGACTAACAGCGTACGTACCTTAGTACTCACAGGTTATCATCAGGCAACAGTCGCCACTGCTAGCATCGATCGGACCACCTAAACAAGGAATTGGCAACAAGAAAAGAAATCATCGTTTTGGTTCTCCTAGCTAATTCAATTCGGATTGCTTCTTCCGACACCCAGAAGAACCAATTTTAAGGCCAAAGAAAGAGACGAGAGAGAGAGAGAGAGAGAGAGCGCCAAGTAGAAGAAGAACGATGTTGAAGCTAGCAGCGAACCTGATGGATGGATGGAGTTGAGCCTATGAGGCTTGGAATTGAGGAGAAGGAATTGGAGATGGTGGGGCTCGAACGAACAAACGAACGGAAGGCGAGGAATTGAAGGGCTGGGCGGAGATTGCAGATAAATATTTTCATATGCTTGCCGCCCCGATGGATTAAGAAAACTACTACTGCTAGTAGTAAATTAGGGAGGAGGAGGAGGAGAGGATGAATTGAAAGCAACAAACTTGAGGAGAGGATTAATAATTAAGAAACAAACTTGCACGTCGTCGTCTTGGTCGTCAGATTCAAGGTCAAAGCTAGGCAGCAGCCTCCTTCCTTCCGTCCAGGCCCAGCCTTTGAAGAAAAAGTCGTGCTTGGACTCTCCCTGCACCCACAGATGAATTACTAGGACGCCATTGGATCTCACTCATTTTTGTAGGGTCTTTAAATCGGTTTTTTGATTTTTTCTATAGTATCTGTTAAAAATAATTTTGACTTCGAATCTAAGACATAGTAGAATCTGTCTCCGTGTGTAACTTAAGTTAAAGTTGTGTCCAAATTGAAATCCGAATATATATCTAGTAGAAAAGTATTAGTCTATATATTAAGAAAGCTTGTTACCAGTTTTATAGAGGAAAAAGGGGAGCAAGTAAGAGAATAGAGAAATTCAGAAATTCTCTTGTGTTCTCTCAGTTTATTTGCGATGTATGCGCTTTCTCTTGAAACAAAGTTAACAGTATCTAACTTTCAAACGAAGCATTTTTTCAAGATGAGATCTATAGGTTAATTGTAGTACACATTAAAAGCTCAACATCTGTGCCATCCAAAATCACAAGCGAGTATCTTTTTCTCCGTAATCTCTGTCGCAAATAGCTAAAATTCAAAAATTTCAGCCAAAAGTTAGGCCCTGCTTGGTTGGGCTGAAAAGCTGTGGTTTATAGCTAAAAATGCATTGTAACTGGCTGAAATTTTACTGTAGCTGAAGGTGGTTTATTTGGCGTAATTGAATTTTTTTAAAAAAATAAAAATAGAAAAAATATGTTAGCTCATCTCGGACAACACAAACATATACGAGAAAAAAAGAACCGGCAAAAAAGCTAAAAAAACGAAAAAAACAGAAAAAGACTAAATTTATGAATAGTGAAAAATAAGCCAGAAGCTGAAACGAGCGTGGCCAAAGAGCCATATCAAACAGGCCCTACACTGCTAAATTTAGCACTCCCTTCGTTCGTACATATACATTTAAAAAAACATGCGGTTAAACTTCCTTAACTTTGATTAGGAAGTCTTTTATCGACTGTTCACATGTCTAAATCTGTAGTGACGTTTTTTTAAAGTATAGATCCTAGCTACTTGTTTTTATAAAAATAGACCAATTCTTAAGCGCAAAAGGTGTGGCAGATGACATGTATCACTTACCGCGCCACTGTAGCTCAGCAAGAGGCTAGGCTCACAGCTAGCCGAGTTGGCATGGAAGGGCGACGTGCAGCACAGCAGCCGGCTCCTGCTGAGCCGCCATGGTGCGACTGCCTCCTGCCGATTTCCCACGCCGGTAGCACTGTAGCGGCACTATTACTCATTGGTTAGTGCTTTAATTAGCGCTAGATATAATTAATTATTACCAATAGCAATTAAACAGTACTGGTAATAATTAATTAGTGCTAATCAAAGCACTAAATTAATAGTATTTTATTTAGTGTTAATTATATTTAATTAGTGCTAATTAAGTATGCACGATAATTTATTGCACTTGCAATTAATTAGTACTAATCGTATATTTTTTTCTTCCATGATTTTTATTGTGTAGTATAGAATGAACTCCGGCGAAAGCAAGATCTTTGAGTTGGGGTTATTATTTTCAATTACTAGTAGTACATTACATAATCAAGGCAATCGGCAAACATAACCTGGTTTTGTCAAAGCATATGTGGCTCTCTTACCCAAGGTATGCTGTTATGTACTCGCATACTAACAATGCATTTCTTTGATTTTTGGAATTATGGAGTCTTCACGTCGATGTGCATTTCAAAGGAGAATTGGTATATGTAACAGTTGAAAAGGATGGGTTATGGCATGAGTAGGCTAGAGGAGGAACACAGTGAACATGAAGGGAAGAATAGTGATGCATCTAGCTCAGTCCAAGCGAGAAATGAATTCTTAAAATTACATAATAATATTTTCCATATGACTCGAATAAGATCAGGACCTAGTGAAAGCATCCGCAAGTCCATTGGTACCAGCAAAGATACAATATTAACAACCAGGTTATTATCTGGAAGGGAAGTTAATTCTTCAGGAAATGGAAAGTTCTCTTCAGTTGATCGTGCATTCGTTCTTGGTCGTTACCTTCCAGTGAATGGCCCTGAAATAGTGGACAGGATGGGTTCACGAGCTTACGTTTCACAGTTTTCTGCCGATGGTTCTATTTTTGTTGCTGGGTTTCAGGTATGCTATGTTCCAAGCAATAATAATAAAGGTTTTATTGGTGTGAGACTCTAAATTATCTCAGATATAGCTTCTTGGTTCCACTTAAAATATTAACATGGCTTAACTTATTTTTAGATAACTTTAGCTAAACTATACATTACTTCTCTATGTTTCAGCAGGTTTGTATGACAAACCAACAGAACACATAGGACTCCCCGCCCGGGGAGGGTATCCACGTACCTCCGCGAAATAGCCCGCAAAGATTTGGTAATTACGTTTAGGTCTTTGGTTTTCACAAAAAGGTCCCTAGATTCTTGCGAAAAAGCCCTGCACACTTTTTTTGCTGGGTAGCGACCCGGGGTTTCCCGTAATTACGAACAGGCCCTTATTTATTCCGAAAAGACTCTCAGTTTTTTTGCGAAAAAGTCCATCCACTCTTCTTTTATTGTGAAAAGGCTCTCAAAATTTTTTTTTGCAAAAAACCCCTACGCTTTCTTTTTCTGCGAATTTTCGTCTTTTTTACTTCGATCCGCACGATGGCTGATGTGGCGTGGCTAGTTACTTACACGAGAATAAGGAAAGACCGCAGCTGAATATAATGCTTTTCAACAGTCAAAAGCAAAATAAAACTAGACAAAGAACCAAAACCTGTCTAGCTCACATTGAGAATAAGCATAAACTAGCTAGGCCAATGAGGCTAAGCTACGACACCCTGGTACTCCATCGGGGCGCCGTACGCGTGTCGTGATATGTATCGGATACCGATACGGACGCGATTCGATATCGGGATTTTTTTTGCCAAATGTTGGACATAGTCAATATACAGAGCATAATTTTTTTGGAAAGGAAAAGAACTGCGAGTGCAGGAAAGATCAACCTCTACTTTTTTTAAAAAAAAATTGCGACATCTCTTTTGAAAGACAGTGATAAAAACTCGGCTTAACACTGAAGTGACTCTTTCTTATGTCATGAACGCATGTTATTACAGCATAGGCAAATAATTCCTGTCATAGAATATGCACAATAATTGCAAGACGTGCGAATTTTAACTGGTAATGGAGCTATTGCCAGTACAAGAGCACAAGCATTAAGAAAACATAATCGAAAAAAGAGAGAAGGAACAAGGGAGAGGAACGTGCGTCGCAGTGTGGCCTTTGTTGTTGGATCCTTTCTTCCCAGCCTCCTTGGGTGCTGCAGCACTTCACTATCGACATCCTTGAAATAATGGGCATGTTTGGTATAGCTTCACCAGCTCCAGATCCACCCAGATTCACCAGATCCACCCAAATCCACCGTGGAGCAGCTCCACCGTGGATCTGCGTTTCATCCAAGTGTTTGGTACAGCTTCAGCTCTGAGTTTGCTCTCCTCTATCTCACTGACACCTGGGCCCACACGTCAGCTCTTCATCTGAGCAGATCACGGAGCACACGCAAGGACGCGCGGGGCCAACGGTGCGGCGGCTCCCGTGGCCGGCCATGGCGGCTGCTGCTGGCCAACGTCGCGGCGGAGGGGGACGGGGAGACGTGGCGGCGCGCGCTCTCGACGGCGGCGCGAAACTCGTTGGTGCGGTCGCGGAACGACGCCGGCGCGGGCCGCATCGGGTTCATGGCCGGCGCCGTGCGGATCTGGATCTCGGCCTCGGTGGGTGATGGATTTGGTCGCTTGGTCGCGGTGTTTTTCCAAGGATTGTCGGAGAGGTGAGGCGCGCGCGGCTGGGGAGGCGCGGAGTCGGGGGGGCGATTTGGTGGGGAGGGACGGCGAATCGACGGAGCTGGAAATGGGGGAGATCGAGGAGCTGGGATCGGCGGGTTGGGAATGCATACCCTTCACCGCTGCTACAAATACCGCGCAATTAGGCCATGCATCTTTCGCGTGCGGAGAAGAAGAAGAAATAGAACAAACCGTTTTTTGGTGTGTAATCAGTGGCATGGTGGGTAATTTTTCCCAACTCCACCAACTTGAGTTTGGTGGAGCACCCCTTGAGGTGCTCCACCAATTTGGTGGATCTGGAGCCAGATCCATGGTTTTAGTGGAGCAGATTCATGGTGGAGTTGCTGGAGCTAGAACTGTTTGGCTAGCAAAATTGAATCCAGATCTGTTTTTCGTGGATCTGGAGCTGGTGGAGCTCTCCCAAACAGGCCCATTATAGCCAAACAAGAAGGCATGAGGACAGTGGCGGAGAGAGGGGGGCCAGGGGGCCTGGCACCCCCCAACGATCATCCAACGATGCATGTAGCGGCAGCTGCGTGGTGCGTGTGGGGAGCAGGCGCGGACGATGAAGCCGGTCATGAGGATAACATTGATGATCGTCAGCTGGGCCTATCTGAAAGCAATACAACTAGGTATAACAATTTGTTTTTAGCTCTAGCCAAAGTAAGTAGGTAGGGTAGGGTAGGGTGGTGATAAGTAGGGTTTATATAGGAAAGAAGAAGAAGGGATGGTAATATTTACAGGGGGAGGCACCATGGTAGCCGCCGAAATAGACAGTGGGGATAACGCTCTGAGCCGCTGCTGGATGTGCTCCATCACTTCTACGAGAGTTTCGCTGACCGCTGCTCGAGCAAGCGAAGTGTTGGGAAGAAGCGAGGCTTGTGGCCAACTTTATTCCATTAGATCAGCTGGGCCGGGCCAGGCCAGGCCAGGTCTTCTTTTTTCTTTTGCGAGGGCCCAAGTTGATCCATACCTACGTGAGGAGAGGCGAGGCAATTTTTTTATTGTTCTAGCCTCCCTAGTGGCCTTTTGCATGGTTATTTTGTGTTTGGCCTCTTTGGAGTGTAAATTCTTCGATGGCCGGTGCATAATATTTTCGTGGACGGGGTCATGGATCCGTGGTCGGCAAGCTCGAAAATTTGCCTCGCCTCTGCACGCGCATGCAAACTCGAACTGGTGGGGCTGAGGTGCTATAAAGTGGTCGATGCTATAGTAGCTGGTCGATGGTTAGAGAGTGGTCGAAACTTAGTGGTCGATAGCTAAACATGGTCAATGGTAGAAACTAGAGTGGTCGGAGATCTAAGTCTATAACATGGTCAGACGACCGTAGTCTAAAGAGTGGTCGAAAGCTATATAGTGGTCAGGGTGGGCAGAAGTTATAAAATGGACGATAGAGCAGCAATGGCCGGAACTGATGAGTGTGACCGGTCTTTCCTACGCCCTTGACCATAGGATTCGATGGGCCTAACAGTTCGCGCACGCATAGGGGAGGGCAAAAGCATACAGCCACCAACCGTTTGTCTGCACCCGTCTAGCCACGGAATTGCTATGCGTCATCCATTGCGGTGGGAGAGGACCAAAATGGTAAAAACACCACCCTAGGTGTCGTATCGGGAAAAAAAAAGGCCACGGGGGGTCAAATGGAAAAAAGATACGGCGAGGCGAGGCGAGGCACGCCTTGTTCCATCTCATCATCTTCCGACTCCGAACGGAACAGAGCATGGCAACCGGAGCCGGAGGCGGGAAGAGGTTGCAGCGGCGGCTGCCCCTCGCCGACCTCACTAACCTCTCCTCCTCCGCCTCCGCCTCCCGCCTCAAGGTCCCAGCGCAATCCCTATCCTGCACCAGCACCGGCTCCTCCACCCGCTGCCCTCCGCCTGCCCCTGGTGAGACCAATTTCCTTGCTGCTTGCTTATTAAGGTTTAGGTGGATTCGGGGTGACGACCCTGGCCTAAGGGGGATGGATGGATGGATCGATCGATCGATACTTGAGATTATTTCTTGTGTTCGTGCGCTAAATCAAATCCAAATCCCATTCCACTTGTGCCTGCTCTACGCTACTCAACTCCCACCAATCTGCTAGCTGCTGCTGCTGAGCCGCCCATGTGGTGTGATTCCTTTGGTTGGTCGCCCTCAGGAGCAACTGGAATTACTTGCCTGTGCTTATTCATTCCTTATCCATCATGCCTGTGCTCAAAACCCTCATGCGCGCGGGAATGCATATCGTCGTTTGCTTGCTGCGTTAAGCAATTAAGCATGTTGTGCGTGGTAATTAATTAATTAATTGTGGCCACATGGACCATTTTATTGTTTGCTCTCTGCCCTGTGAGGCAATCAGTTTCAGCCCGGGCTTGGCCCTCCGTGTTTTCCAATGTTGCTCGAGTCAGTGGATCTTGGTGTTTTCTGTACCATTGCTGGCCTTGTCGTAACACCATTAGTCGTTTGTCCTGTTGTAAATTTCTTTGCTGTGAAATTTATGCCATCAGATTCACTGAAAGTTGTAACGCCTTTTTGTTTCTTTAAATTTGAAAGAGGAAACAAAGGATACTAGCTTTCATGGTAAAAGAAATTGAGGAAACAGTCGTTTGGGCAAACAGCAAATTCCAAGGCTGTTTCCTCCACTTTACCACTGTACCAGCATTACGAGCAGTGCCTCCATGTTACCTAAATTCATTTTTTCTGTTTGCAGCTTGGTCCAAGTAACAATAGGTGTTAGAAAATTAACACTTTGATTGCTTCCCATTTTCCTTTACTGTCTTCTCTCTCTCTCTCTCTCTCTCTCTCTCTCTCTCTCTCTCTCTCTCTCTCTTTTGGCAGCAGCTGCTGAGATTAAGGACAAGGACAAATCCACCAGGGAGCTTCAGAGTTCTAATTGCCAGCTAAAGAAGATTAAAAAGATCAGGTATGGGTACATTAGCACTCAGCTCCAAGTAATGCCCACATGGCTTAGCAATATGTAGGCCATGCATGCCCATTGCATCATTGCATTTCCAGAAAGAACTGTGGGAGATACACTTTCACTCGTTTAGAAAATGAAAACCTAGGAAGCCCAGATACCCCGATACGGATACGGATACGCGATACGGCGATACCGCGATTCGCCATTTTCCTAAAAACACCGATACGGCGATACGTGTGTATATATATATTATATAATATATATATATATATATATAGTAAAGATAAAAATAAGAAATTAATGAATTCTTATAAGGAATTGAGAATACCTTAATATTGATGTAGCACACGAGCAGCATTTAGGATGCTCCTAGCCGAGGCAGTTCCATTGGATGAGCCTGGACACGCACTAGTACCAGTGCTACACGATGCACTCGAGCCTCCAATTCCACCACCAGATGCCATATCTGATCGGGACAACCAATAGCAAATGAACAAACTAATGACAACAAACAACATCACTGATCACTTCCCCTACTGAATCATCCAATACATTGTCAACAAATAGCAAAAGCACAGAGCACATACTGATACTGGAGGGCTGGAGGCGTCGGCGGCGGGAGGGGACTGGCGGAGTGCTGGAGGCGTCGGCGGCGGGAGGGGACTGGCGGAGTGGCGGAGGCGTCGGCGGCGGGAGGGGACTGGCGGAGTGGCGGAGGCGGCAGCCGAGGTGACGACCGGAGGCCGGAGGGGACGGGCGCCCGGCGGAGGCGACGGGTGACCGGAGGGGACGGACGGCTGACCGGAGGGGGCGACGGGTGACCGGAGGGGGCGGAGGCGGCGGGCCACGCGACGGGCGGAGACGGCAGGCTCGGCGACGGGTGAGGCAGACCGGCGGAGGCGGCGGGGGAGCGGAGGCGCTGGGCGAGCGGCGGGCGAGCAGAGGCGCTGGCCGAGCGTGAGACCGGAGGCCGGAGGGGACGGGCGCCGGGCAGAGGCGACGGGTGACCGGAGGGGACGAACGGGTGACTGGAGGGGGCGACGGGTGACCGGAGGGGGCAGAGGCGACGGGCGGAGACGGCGGCTCGGCGACGGGTGAGGCAGACCGGCGGAGGCGGCGGGGGAGCGGAGGCGCTGGGCGAGCGGCGGGCGAGCAGAGGCGCTGGCCGAGCATGAGAAGGCGTGGAGGCGCGGGTGGGTGGGTTTCAGATCTGGATCTGGATGGTTTGGTGGGGATATTAGGGTAGAAGTATCAGAAAAGTATCGGAGAAGTATCGAAGAAGTATCGGGAATTAATTTCTTTTTTTGAATACTCAATAAATTCCGATACTTACAGGATACGTATCGGCGCGTATCGGGGCAGTATCCGTATCCGGTACAGTATCCGATACCGGTACGTGACTTTTGGGAAGTATCCGCGTAACGTAGATGAAAACAAATACCTTAACAAAGCATTCCTTATGTATGATGCTACTGATATTTCTTTGCATTGTCATCTTCTGGGTTCTGTATTCTTTGGCCTTGTTCCTCCACTCATTACAATGTTGGAAGAAACAAAATTAAATAACACATATTTTTTGGTCTGATTAAGTGATTATCCATAGAACCATTGTGACCACCCTGTTCAAGAAAGGATTAACACATATTTTTTGGTCTGATTAAGTGATTATCCATAGAACCATTGTTATTTCTTTCTTTATATGTCTTGGTTTCTTTATCTGTATATGACATATTTCTCTGTATATCCTTTTGTGCTCCCTATATATATTACCCTTTGGGTCTCATGAATATACACACAATATTCATAACAACACTTATAATCATTCAGCATTTTTAGCCTTAGTCTGCTCTGTCTTCATGTTTCACATGGAACATATTTTCCTTCTTTCTGTTCCACTTTTCTTCCCCTTTTTTTTTGCCTTATGTGAAATTCTCTTTGTGGAATGCTGAACATACACATGGAACTTTTATCATGGTTATTTCTTATTGATTGATGCCCCCTTGCATACCTCCAGTAAACCTAAGGTGAGGACCGGAGACACGCTGCCTGACTCATCATCACCTCCCAGTCCCAGCAAAAAAACACGGATGGTATATCCTGTTTCTACTCAAGTATTATTACAGTAAATTTTCACATGGAATCTAGTTGCTCTTCTTAAAATTATTCTGAGGTTCGTCTTTTCTATCTTCTGTTACCCTTCTGATCTTTCTCCATTCATGAAATTTTTTGGTCGATTTTATTTATTTATTTATTTGAAAAAAGAACATGAGCTCTTATTGCCTTGCTGTGCTTGCATTTTAGACAACAAAAGAGCAGCAGCACAGGGAGCCTCTGGACCACAAGTTTGGTGACTCACCACCAACTCAGGATTTCATTGAGAAGCAGAGAGCCTACTTTGCAGAAATCGATGCATTTGAGCTGGTCGAGGAGTTTGTTTCAGGGAGTGACATAGAGTAGAAGATTTTAAACGCACACGTTTTCTTGTAGAGCACGGAGTGAATAGATGCAAAGTGAAGTGTTGTCATAGGTTTCTGTCAGCTACAGAAGTGTAAATTTTGATGTAGCAAGTCCTGAAGATTGCCATCTCCTCTACCGAAAAGCAGTCGTTAAATCATTGCAGTATATAAGGTGGTGATGTAACACTTGCATCACCGTGGATTTTCTTTGTGTGTGCATGCTCCTGTAACAGATAAAAGTTTTGATAACTTCTTGTGTTGTTAAGGAGACAGACTTCGCTCGCGCAGGTTCGAATCCTGCTGTCGACGACGACTTTTTCAACTTTTTGAGCTTGCACTGCTAGCTGGTGATCAGTGGTAAAGCTTTATCTCATTCTGCATAGATGACTACACTTTGTATCACTGGTAAGCATACACGTGCAATACAGTCTCTCTCAAATATATTTTGCTTCAAAATAATATTCATGACAGTCAATCCAAACTCCTTTTTGAACTTGCACTGCTAGCTGGTGATTAGTGGTAAAGCTTTTTCTCATTCTGCATACACGACTACACTCTCCATTCTAAATTCGGCAACAATCTAAAGTATGATTTTTTTTGGTTTACGTGTTCTTTCCAGCAGCCATCTTTCCGAATTCAAAATTCAAATCGACAGCTAGCATCATTTCCATTCTATTGGAATTAGGGTGCAATTCAAGCTCCTGATGGTTTCAATTCTGAATAAACCAAATGATCTCCTTCCATATTCCAAAATGAAGGGGGGAAAAGGAATTTGGCATTATATAGGAGAATAGAGTACACATATTTGGAATCGAATGCACACGCCATCACTACTACAGAAAGCCTAATACTAGTCGGCAAATTATAGACGGTTTGACAAAACCATCGACCGACACTAACACAGACGGTTTTAATTTGGACACCGTCTGTGTTGATGGCATCGGAGAAAACGAGTATCGGGCCTAGATGCGGTAAGATAAAGCAAACTACCAATCATCGATCTATAAAGCTTTGTATCTACCGACTTACCTTCTTCATCGAGGTCTAGATGCCCGTTTGTTGTCATAGGTGTCTTGATGGGTTTTGCATCTTCCATGCCAAACTTCTTGAAAAGATCTTTGACGTACTTTGTTTGCCTTATGAATGTCCCATCTTTGAGTTGCTTGATTTGGAGTCCAAGGAAATAGCTTAGTTCACCTATCATTAACATCTTAAATTCCATAGACATCATTTTCACCAAATTCTTCGCAAAAATCTTGGTTAGTGGAACCAAATATAATGTCACCAACATATATTTGGCATACAAAGAAATCATCACCAATAATTTTTGTGAATAAGATTGTATCTACTTTTCCAATTTTAAAACCTTTTGAGACAAGAAAATCTCGAAGGCGCTCATACCATGCTCTAGGAGCTTGTTTTAAACTATACAACGCCTTTGAGAGCTTATAAATATAATTAGGATATTTTGAATCTTCGAACCCCAGAGGTTGTTCAATATAAACTAGTTCGGAGATTGTTCCATTTAGATAAGCACTTTTAACATCCATTTGAAATAATTTAATATCAAAGTTTGATGCAAAAGCAAGCAATATTCTAATTGACTCAAGTCTAGCTACGGGTGCAAATGTTTCATCATAATCTAAACCCTCAACTTGAGTATAACCTTGAGCAACTAACCTTGCTTTATTTCTTACCACAACTCCATTTTCATCTTGCTTATTTCGGAAGACCCATTTTGTACGAATTACGTTGTGCTTCTTGGGTTTTTCCACCAAAGTCTAAACCTCATTTTGAGCGAAGTTGTTCGATTCTTCATGCATGGCCTTAATCTAATCCGGGTCATCTAGTGCTTCATCTACATGAATTGGTTCAAGAGAAGACACAAAAGAGTAATATTCACAAAAAGAAGCTACTCTAGATCGAGTTTGAACACCCTTACTCACGTCACCTAATATTTGATCTATTGGATAATATTTGACGATTGCATTGTGAATCTTGAAGGTAATAGGTTGTTGATTCTTTTCTTCATCATCTATAATTTGTACGTTGCTTATTGTAGAAGAAGTAGGTGGTTCAACTTGTCTTGATGTGGTAGGTGATGTTAGATCTTCTTTTAGCTTGAGTCGCAAATTTGCATATTCTCCATGGCTTTCCGTAATCCTTCATCTCCTACATCATCCAAATTTTTCTGCTCTTCTTGAGAGCCATTAGTTTCGTCAAATTGAACATTACAAGATTCTTCTATTAAACCCGAATTTTTATTAAAAACTCTATATGCTTTACTATTTGAAGAATACTTAATAAAAATCCTTCATCACATCGACTTTGAAATTTTAAGAGCCAAACATTCTTTCTTAAGATATAGCATTTGCAACCAAATACTCTAAAGTAGGATATGTTTGGTTTTCTTCCAATGAAAAGCTTATAGGAAGTCTTTTTCAAAAGATGATGCAAATAAAGGCGATTTATGGCATGACAAGCGGTGTTAATAGGTATTCTATTCATCAAGTATTGTCCTAGCCATTTCAATTAATGTTCGATTTTTCCTTTTTACAACTCCATTTTGCTCCAGAGTATAGGTTGTGGAAAATTCATGCTTTATTCCAAGTTCATCACAAAAATCTTCAATTTTAGTGTTTTTGAACTAGGAACCATTGTCACTCCTAATTTTCTTTATTTTAAAATCAAATTCGTTTTGGGCCCTTTTTGCAAAACTTTTGAAAATGCCGGAGGCTTCGCTTTTGTCATTTAAAAAGAATACCCATGTATATCTTGAGTAATCATCTGCAATGACTAAACAATAACTATTGCCCCCGATGCTCTTGTAGGTTGTTGACCCAAACAAATCCATATGTAAGAGCTCTAATGGCTTGGATGTTGATATGATACTTTTGGAAGGATGAGAGTTTGCAACTTGCTTCCCGGCTTGGCAAGCACTACAAAGTCTATTTTTTCTCAAACTTCACATCTTTCAAGCCAACAACTAAGTCATGTTTGAAAAACTTTTTGAGTTGAACCATGCCCGCATGACCTAACCTTCTGTGCCATAACCATCCCAAAGATGTTTTTGCAATTAAACAAGTTTTCAAACAAGATTCATTTGAAGAGAAATCTACTAAATAAAGATTTCCAAATCTAAAACCTTTTAAAACAAGTTTATTTTCATTTTCTTTTGAAATAGTTACATTTTCTTTAGAAAAGGAGTAACTTAAGCCTAAATCACATAATTGAGCAACAAATAACAATTAAAATTCAATGTTTCTACTAAAGATACATTAGAAATGGAAATGTCACTTCAGATAGCAATTTTACCCAATCCAAGTACCTTTCCTTTGCTAATTGTCTACAAATGTGATTTTCTCATTGCTTCCGCTTTCAAATGTGGTGAACATCTTCCGGTCTTCGGTCATGTGTTGAGTGCACCCACTATCAAGCATCCAATACCTTCCACCGGCTTTGTAGTTCACCTACAAAATAAAATCAAGTTCTTTTAGGTACCCAAATTTGTTTCGGTCCTTGGAGGTTAGTAACCAAGGCTTTGGGCACCCAAATGATTTTCCTTTTAGCACCTAAAATCGAGGTGCCAATAAAATGAGCAATATCATTTCCTTTTTAGATTTTTTAATCATGTAACATGAATCATATAAGCCAATGGGTTGAATTTTACCTTTAGGACAATTTTGTTGCTCATGTCCTATTTTCCGACATTTTGTGCAATACTTACCATTCTCCCTTACCAACCTTGTGGGCTTGTATGCCAGTTTCTTACCATTCTTGGGAATGTACCCAAGGCCTTCTTTATTGAATGAGCATATTTGATCACTCAACATTTATCAAGGGTGACCTTTCCCTTGAATGCTCTTTCTAAACTCTTGTTTAATTTTAATACTTGTTCCTTTAAATTCTTATTTTCATTAACAACCATATCATCATGAGCAAAAGCTAATGCACTTTTGGAATCAATATTTGAAGAGCATGGCATAGCTAGTAAGTCATCACAAGATGTAGACATGCTAGATTTTGATATTTCTATATTAGGCATTTCATTTAAAATATTACAAGTAATTCCAATGCTAGTACAAGATTTCTTTTGATTTTCTTAGATAAATAAAACATGAGCTTCCTTTAGCTCCTCATAAGATTCTTGTAGAAATATGTGTTCTCTCTTCAAGACCTTAAATTTTGATTTTTCTTTTCCAAAAAACTCATTTAATTCAATAAGCATGTCCATGAGATCATTATAAGAAGGTTTATCATCATCAACACACTTTTACCTTCTCTCCTTTTACCATGAGGCAAGTTGGAGTAGTGAAGAGCGATGGAGCCTCCTTGATGGCGATCTTGACAAGCCTCTTTTTCTTGGGAGACTCGTCTTCGCTTGAGTCGGAGTCGGAGTACTCCTATTCGGAATCCCACTCACCAATTTGAGTTTCATTCTTGCCATCCTTGTGAAGGTTCTTGAAAAGATTCTTCTTACCATTGTAGCTCTTCTTCTTTGATGACTTTTCCTTGTCCTCTTTCTTGGTAGGGCATTGAGAAGCAATGTGCCACTTCTCATCACATTCATAGCAACGGTAGCAACAGATGTTGCTATAGCGCTTGTTGGAGTAGGAGTGCCCCTTCTTTGCTTTTTCATCACTTGCACTTCGGTTTGAGCGCATCCTTATGAACTTGTTCATCCTTCTTACTAGAAGGGCTAACTCCTCTTCGGAATCCTCCTCATCGTCTTCGGATTCCTCACTTACTACCACCTTGGGTTTGAAGGCGGTAATCTTCTTGCCCTTGGAGGAGGATTGCTCTAAGAGCTCCTCCTTGTCCTTCTTGTACAATTCATTTGTGATGAGGTTGCCCAAGAGTTGTGTCAGTGTCATTCTTGCCAACTCCGGTGAGTTAAGGAAGAGAGTCATCAACATCTCATATTTTTCCGGCAATGCCTTAAGCATTTTCCTCACAATAATAATGTTGGAAAGGTTAGTACCAACACATTTGAGTTCATTCACAATGTTGTTGAGTCGAGTGTATATCTCATTAATGTCCTCATGGGGTAATATTGTGAATGTCTCATATTTGATTCGAAGCCTATGCAATTTGGCTTCTTTAACCGTGGACGTCCCTTCATGAATTTCAGAAAGGGTTGTCCAAATAACGTGAGCCGTTTCTAGGTTGCTCATCCTATTGAACTCGTCTGCGTTTAAAGCCCCAAATAAAGCATTCATGTCTTGGGCATCTAAATGAGCGTTACGCCCGTCTTGTTTCGTGAGGTGCAATGGATCAAGAGGCATGATGTATCCATCATTTACGATTTTCCAAATATTTAGACTCATGGTTTTAAGATAAATAGACATTCTAATTTTCAAATATGCATAATTTGAGCCATCAAAGAAAATTGCCTTTCCTATAGCAAACCCCTCGCTATTCATCTTTTCTCTCTAGACGGTTAAGTCTAATAATGAGAGACGAAGCTCTGATACCACTTATAGGATCAAGGATAACCGACTAGAGGGGGGTGAATAGGAGGTTTTTAAATTTTCTTTTCTTCTAAATTAATTCTCTACAATTTTAATTTAGCAAGAGTGTAAAGCACTTAAACCTGCACAATTCTAGTCAAGTAGAGAATCAACACTAGCTTTATATCAAGCAAATGATCACAATAAACCCTAATAAGAGATAGAAGAAAATATGAGAGAAAAGTACACAACCGATGTTTTACCGTGGTGTTCGGCAAAAATATGAGAGAAAAGTATACAACCGATGTTTTACTGTGGTGTTCGGAAACTTGCCGGTTTCCCCTAATCCACGTGAGTTTAGCCCAAATGAATTGGACCGGCTCCACAAATTAAGCTGAAACACCTCGAGTCCACTAGAGGTAGCTTTTCCTCGCTCCTGGTAGGTGAGCTCCAACCTTCACAAGAACACCGGGCTTTCTCACAAAACTCCTTTGAGAAGATCACCGATCAACCTTCGTCCAATCGTCCAGGTGCACGGCAAGCACCAAGAGTAATAAACCAGGGACTTCACTTGATTGCAAACAAGTGCCAATGATCAAACTAATGAATGCAATGCACTTTTTGCTCAACCACCTCAAATAAATGCTCAAAGTGAAAAGGAGGTGTGGAGTGAATGCTCTATGATCAAGAATGTTCAATGATGTCTCTTCTTACTGTCCTTGAGCAGTGGTACGGGTATTTATACCCCTCACCAACCAAAACTAGCCGTTTGAAACAAATTCCAGAAAAATCAGGGCGAGCGGAACTACCGCCGGCCAAAAGCCGGTAGTTCCGCTCCACCTCTGGCGCGGCAGAACGGCTATGTCAGAGGCCCTGCAGTAGCGTTGGAAAAGTCGGCGCGGTACTACCGCCATTATAAAATACGGTACTACCGCTCTGGGGTAGTTCCGGGAAGTCGGCGCGGTACTACCGCTTGGGCCCGAGCTCAACTTGGCGCTCTTTGGAAAAAATAGTTAGATAAAATAGAGGTTAATTATGATGTCATCATTGTTGTTTTCAAAACCGAAATATCAATTAAAGACTATTAAAACATATATCGGTTCGGCTTGAGCTTCTGGCTTCTGGCTTATTTTTCACTATTCATATATTTCTTTTTCTGAACTTTTGGCTTTTTGTTGAGCTTTTTTGCTGGTTCTTTTTTTCCCCGTATTCGTTTGTATTATACATATTGGGCTAACATATTTTTTTATATTTTTAAATTTTTTAAATTTAATTATGCTAAATAAGTCTCTGTCAGCTATAGTGTTTTTTTCAGCCAGCTACTGTGTTTTCAGCCATAAGCCATGAGCTTTTAAGCCCAACTGATCACTACCTATAATCTTGTATAAATGATAATAAATTAATTATCATGTCATCATCCCTAAATTTAAAAATATAAATTTAATGATCAAATATCATTGGGGGGGGGGCATGCTCACTATTGTGCTCTCTCGTATATTTGAGTAATGTTTATAACTAGCCTCATAGGCGCGGCGACACGCCGCGCCAGCCACCGTGTGTACCGAAATAAAAGAGGCGATAATTCGTGAGGAGTTTTTTTAAAAAAATCGAGGGCACGTACGTAATTTCGAGAAAGCTAAAGGGGTTTTTCGGAAAAAATCGAGGACTTGTAAGGACCTGTACGTAAGTAAATAAGGGCCTATACGTAATTTCGGGAACCTGCGGGGCGCTATCCAAAAAATTCTTTGGGGAAAAAACTTGCAGGGACCTTTTCGCGAGAAAAAAGGACCTATACGTAATTTTTGCAAAACCGGAGGAAAGTGCCTCCCCTGGCCGTACGGGAAAACCCCCGCCATGCGCCGGCCGGACGCGCGGGGGAGCCGGAATCCCCCCGGGAGTAATGCTGGTATTATTTGTCTAAATACTACGGTTGCCAAAATTTATCATAATGCTTTTTCCACTGAACTCCTCAAAGACTAGGTTATTAAAATTGCAGCTATGCTTTGCTTAGTAAAAGAGAATTTTGGCACACCTTTTTTTAGTCATTGATATGTGTTGGACATGATTACGAACTAAAGCAGATGCTGGTAAGCCGTTTCTCTCTCCTCTCTCTCCTCTGCAGATGTTTGTTGGAGAGGAGAGCCCATTGCGGCGACGGCGAATCGTGGCAAGCATGGCGATTGGCGGCGAGGAGGCTGCATCTCCAGGATGGCCTTGGCGTTTGAGTTTGACCCCTTCTTCGTCTTCCTTGTTGACATTTCCCTACTCTTCTTTAGGAAGGAAGCACCTACTTTTCCTTTGTCGAGAGAGGGATATCTAGCTAGATAGGCGGTGGGTGTAGTTAAATTCAATGAATCTGAGGTCAGAGGAGAGGGAGACAGTTGGGTGGGTGGGTGGATGGATGGAGAGCGAGAGGAGGCAACCATGTCCACCAACTCGCTCCAATCTTGTTTCCCATTGTCAAGACTGCGATCGAAATTCCTCTCGATCGCGGAAGGAGGAGCACGCGTTGTACGAGGGAAGGGAAAGGGAAATTTAATGGGAAAGCAGCAAACGAAAAGGAAGGGACAAGAAGAAACGGAGGAGGAGGAGTTGGAAGGGGTCAGTCCAATCCAGTTCGCTTCCATAAGTCGATTGGATACTCCTCCTCTGCTAACCCTAGTACTAACAAGAGAGGGGAGCCTCCTAGTATAATAATGTGATGCAATTCATTCAAGGAAGACTGTCCCTTTCCTTGCCATTAATCCATCCTTTCCATCACACTCACACCCCCTGATTCCCATTGCTGACTAATTGTCACCTTATTTACCTACTGGACTAGTATATCTTTTTTAAAAGTCTCCTTGCGCTCCATTCCACGGTTGCTAGCTGCCTCCTTTCTCCTCCTCCTCCTCCATCTGCGGATCGGTTCCTCTGCTTAATTTGTTGCTCTGCCCTGCTTGCTACCTGGTGAGTTCAGCTTTCTTTCCTCTTTAATTTGCATGCTTATATCCATCGATTTCTCCTTCCACCATATTGTAATCAATCCGGACACACGAATTCATTCAATTCCTGCACGCATGTTCTTCCACAACATATTACCATTCCATTCCATGCCATGCTTGTTTCCTTTATTCCCTTGGTTCATGCTATGGTGCTATGGTATCATGACAGCAAGGCATGCAGCAGCAGCACCTCCTCCTTCAATGGGTGTGCGGTGTGCCCATTAATTAGCATATTTCAACAATTTTCCATTTAGTATGAGCTTCTTTTTCCCACTCCCAATTTTGTTACTTTTCTGAGAAATTTGACCGCTAATTGGGTGCACCACAGGATTTGGATTGTCCTTTGTGTATTTTTGGATCTGGACAAGTAACTGATGCTCCTTTGCTCTCTTTCAGGGAATGGACTCCACAATCAGAGAGCCTGCAACGGTGAACTCTGAATATTCCGACCAAATTGGGAAAAATTTTCTGTGCAACGGCGTCATGCTATGGTCCCGACTGTTCTATCTTTGCTCCATTATCTTCACGTTAGCATTTGCCAATGTGCAACCAACGACTGCACAGATCATGGCACCATGGGAAGGTAAAATCCATCTTAACCAGTGCACTTTGCCCCTAGACCTCTTATTTTTGTTTGATCTCTACAAATTCATCTTCATTTTACCTTTTGCCTCATAAGCATGATCCTCACTTGAGGAGAGATGCATAGGAGGGCTCAAGTCAGGAATGCTACATATATTCTTAGTTATATTTTTTTTTATAGTCTTGCTAATTTCTTCTACTTCCATCATGAAAGTAACTATGTGTACAATTGGTTTATCTGGTCTGCAGTCGATGCCCTGAAAGCTATCAAAGGCAGCTTGATAGATTCACAGGGACATCTTAACAGCTGGAACCGTGGAGATCCATGCATGGGAAATTGGTCCCGCGTTATCTGCTACAATGAAACAGCAAGCGATGGATACCTGCATGTACAGGAATTGTATGAGCATAAGTCATCTCCTTGTCAATCATGTGCTTATCATATATTCCACACTACTCCTGTGCTTCGGTTATGGGTTGCTTTTGGTGATGAATTGGACAACTTGAACTTGGTCTTACATACAATTTTGTTGACTTTCAAGACTTAGTAGATCAAGTTTGCATCTTTGAATTTGTTGTCAATTTTTTTTTGGCAAAAATCCGATTTAACACTTATTCACTGCTGTTGACAGCTTCTCTTTTTTGAAAGCAGAAATATGTTGCAGCGTTCATTACTTCTTATTGTTTTGCCATTCTTTCAAAATAAACCATATGATTTGAAGTATTGGGAGCTTTGATGGAGCTATTAATGCAATAAAAAAGGATCCAAAGTGTGTTTAGATAGGATTTGGGGCATTTTCCCCGCTGAAAATCGCATGCTTATTTCTTTTCAGGTGAATCTAATTGTTGTTACACTTTAGCAAAATATGTTCACTTGATGAGATCTTCCATGTGATTACAGGCAGCTTCTACAGTTGAATTTAAGTGGAACTTTAGCTCCTGAGCTTGGTCAGCTTTCTCACATGAAAATAATGTAAGTGGAATGATTTGAGCTGGCTAATTAGTTATGGAAATAGCCTTAGGTTGCCTTATGGTCGTGTGGATTGCCCATTCCTTTCATCCTACGTACACAAGGGGGACTGAGTACTTCTTTCTGATTTTTTTCCTTTGAAGGGATTTTATGTGGAATTCAATCAGTGGGAGCATACCTAAGGAGGTTGGCAACATCACTTCTCTAAAACTATTGTAAGTCGAAATCTGCAGCAGTGATTATAAATTTGGTCAATAACATTGTCCGCCTGAATCAGTTTCCTTCGTATGCTCTGTCTTGATATGGTAGTTCAACTTAGTTATTTGCTATACATCTGTAATTGACTAAATATAGTCTGCAACTCTGCACTATGATACTTTGTATTTCTGTTTTCCATTTTAACATGTCCTTCATAATATAACAGTTTTCTAAATAAAAAGTTGTTTCTCTGAGATAACTTGTTGGTAGATGTGTCATTGTTGTCATATCCTCTGGTGGCCGGAATGGGCTCTGTGATTACTTGTTGCTTTCATACAGTTATTTCTTCTCTTGTAAAAAGGTGTCCATTGTCCATATTTGCAGGCTCTTAAATGGGAACCAGTTGACTGGTTCTTTACCTGAGGAGATTGGCTTCCTTCCTAACCTTGATAGGATTCAGATCGATCAGAATCACATATCTGGGCCCATACCTAAATCATTTGCTTACCTGAACAAAACCAAACACTTGTGAGTAGAATATGGTTTTACATCTCTGCTAATGAGGAATAGTTATCCTTACCCTAATGGATTTCCAATTTTTATCCAGTCACATGAACAACAATTCATTGAGTGGTCAAATTCCACCTGAATTATCCAGATTACCTTCACTTGTTCATCTGTAAGTACCTGACCACCGCGCCTACCATAATATTGTTCTTTATTTATAGTTTACTGACAACATAATTGATTTGCAGATTGTTGGATAACAATAACTTGTCGGGCTATCTTCCTCCAGAATTATCAAAGTTACCAAAACTGCTCATCATGTACGGAAGCTTCTATCTTGCAGTAGTTTGAAAAATATTCACTTTGTGGTTACTTTGGCTGGGTTGGATATTGATCTTTGATCAGGAATTGGATTAAATTTGTCTTAGTATTGCATGAAGTTCACAAGAAGTAGTTCCTCTATGTTTGTTGTTTCTAGCTTGACTGAATTTTAACTGGTGTTTACATACAAGTTTGGGAGCAACATAAACAAATAGTCTCTGCTCCACTGCTCACCTTTACTGAAAAGTAGCTGCTTATGTGTGTTCCTTGTGATAACTTATTCAATCATAACACTGATAACTTACTTGCTATAACTGGCCATAGCTCTGTTTGTTTAGGTCGATCTCTAGGGCATTACTTCCTGCCAATAGTAAACCACTAGAAGCTATTGATCCATACCTCAAGCTGATATGCTATTGAAAATTGTTAAACAGTATTGCTGTTAAACTTTTGAGGGCTTTTCTACTAATTCTATACCAGGAATAGTCCATGGAAAGAAGCAAAGCATGTCATGCATGGAAAGATCCATAGCAACTTGAGTAGCTTTCAGTTTATTTTGTTCACCTTTTTTTATATGTCTTTGATATGTCACATTTTAGAAATATATACATTCACTGTCTGTCTAACTGCATCTTTTCAAATGGTTCCAGTCAGCTAGACAATAATAATTTCTCTGGAAGTTCAATTCCTTCATCTTATGGCAATATCACCACACTTTTGAAATTGTAAGTATGTTTGAACTCTATCTGCATTCTTAGCTCAGTGCTCAAATGAATTTTAATCAATGATGGAAGTTTTCGCATTGTTTGGTTCCTCATCAATGTTCTGCTAAAATTTGGCAACCTAGCTTATCCATAACCCACAGAGATACAAAATCATTCGCATATTTGAATAAGTTGCAGCAGCAATCCCTGTATGAATGTATACATCATGGCAAAAATCACATGTTAAGTTTGTAGTTTTTGTTTTTTAAAAAAATTGCCAGTTCAATGTACACAAAAGCAAGCCAGCTATATTGCACAAAACGATGAGGATATCAGGATATAACCAAAATTTTATCTACTTTATAAATGCATCAAGTCATTGTTATTAATTGATGACCACATATTCTTAGCGAATTTTAGGGTATTGTAATGCTCCATTGAAGTATTCATCATACACATCCCAAAAATATGTGCACTCTTTACCCAAAGTAACTGGTATCTCAGGAGGGTTGCCTTTTGAAATGGCTTGCAAACTAAGGCGTAAAGTTGTAATGTATTGTGAGAAGCCAAGAATGCAAGTTTAATTCAGACTCCTGCTCTCTTTTTTTCTCATAAAGTATGTATGACAGTTAGAGATTAATCTAATTGGTATGGTCTCCATCAGGAGTTTGAGGAACTGCAGCTTGGAAGGACCTGTTCCTGATGTCAGTGGAATACCCCAGCTTGGCTACTTGTATGTGTAGAATTCTATGCTGCAGCTTCACCTTCTAGTGAACAATGAATGACCTTTTTGTTATTTGCAAAAGGTTCCTTACACATGATAATTAGGGGAATTTGGCAGCTATCAGCCTATCACTTGCTCTGATCTTTGTCTTATTGGTGTTTCAGGGATCTTAGTTGGAATCAGTTGAGGGGTCCCATACCATCTGGCCAACTAGCGAGCAACATAACTACGATGTATAAAAATAGAGAACCCTCTCAGACAACTCATATAGTTTTGTTTATTTTACTAAGCATTTACAAAAACTATCATTTTTATCACCCTAATTGCAAAGTTTTATTTTCAGTTTATGCTCACTTGTGCAATTTGTGCAGAGATCTTTCCCACAATCATCTTAACGGTTCCATTCCTAGAACTTTCTCCGGCCTTCCTAATATCCAAAGATTGTAAGTATGATTTTATCTTCTTCATGCTATTATGTGTTTAATATTTGCAACTGTTATGTTCCTTAGATCATAGAAGAAGCCTTGGGAGGGATATATCACTAGAGAGAGGAGAACTTTAGAGGGGGAAGGCTTTTACTTGATTACTGGTCAATAATAACAATTACAATATGCCTCCTCATATACAGGTAACATCAATCTAACAGATAAGCTTCCTAACTGTTAGCTAACAGATAAGATACCTATCAAGTAACAACCGAGCCTTCGTAATCTTGCCTTGGGGCCTTCTTGTGTGAACAGTAACCATGTGTTAGAGTACCTTCTATGGGCCCTACACCATGACAGCAGCGAGTATTATTTTTCTACGAGCAAGTTTCTTTATCTTAAACAGTCTGCATGATAGTAATGTTCTGAAATGATCAGTTGGATCAGACTGAGCTGAATTTTTGTCTTTGCTCAGGTCATTGGACAATAACAACCTGGATGGTTCTGTCCCATCTGATGTCTGGCAAAATATTGATTTCAATGGGAATAGAAGTCTTATATTGTAAGACTTTCATAATCTGCACTTCTTTTCAGTTTTTTGAGAACGAGTCGATTGATAATCTCATTCTTTTTCTTTTGGATGGATAGTCTAATTCTCTGTTAAATATTTTGCAGGGATTTCCGGAACAATTCTCTCACCAATCTATCAAATCCTCTTTTACCCCCTGCTAATGTTACCATCCTGTATGGATTCTATTCATTAATTTCCTTGATAACGAGAATTTAGAAAACCTTGACTTACTTGTACTATTGTAAAGATGCTATGTTGACATTCAGGAATTGGTTCGACAATCTTTGTTTACTAAAAAAACCTCATGTGGACTAGACGTTTTTAATGTAGCTTGAATACCGGTGAACTTCCACATACTGTCTAGCAAAAATATCTGAGACACCTTTCTTGTTTGAAAAATGTGACCATATAAATAGACTAGCTTGTTGCCACAAACCTTGATTTGTTCATCTCAGAATACTGGGTATCCAACTTATTTTTTTCTGTATGTGAATTATGAAACTATTTCAAACATTGCTTATTTAATTAATTCATCTGAGCAATTGGTTGGATGCAACCAAGAAATCATCCTCCTGATTTGTCTTCCGATTTTATTTCCCAATGTGACCTACTGTGAGGAAAGTGAAATTGGACAAATGTTCAAGAGGACTTTATGATAACAAGAACTGACACTTGTAAGCCAGCATCACAGAAGTGCTACAAACCAATCAAGGCAGTTCCACTTTCCAAACCTCAAAGCTCAACTGGAGTCATCTCAATTAAGGTGGACTTGGTTGATGATGGAATTGATGCTTTGGAGTGGGAAAAGTTTAACCTGATACACTTTTGAGGGAGTTTGCGACCTTTGTCAACAACAACAAAGTTACACATGCAATAGGGTGAACAGGGTGTTCACTTGTGGGTATGCCATATATCTATAACTGCATTCAATGGTCATAAAGGGTACAGCCTATTAGGTATAGTCATGCTTTGAAAGAGCAGTCCAAATAACTGAGATATAGGCCATATGGCTACCTTTAGCCTTCTTTCATGGGAGAAAACACCGTGCTGTTTCATGGCAAAGATTGGCCTGTAACCTGGTGTGTGCATGAAATATGAATGCTGGATAGGTGAATTGATAGCGACGTGTTAACACTTGGGATATCACATTCACAGCCATACTATTGCATGTGCTTATTGAAGAAAAGACTCATTGGCCCGGTCACCTGTATTTATTTGATGATCTGGTGATCATTGGATGGTGTATCATTTGGGACACTAAAACATCACTTTTAATAGAGACCTGTCCTTCTAAGCCTTTAGTGTCAGATTTTTTTGGGATATTTGTTTCTTCTATTGCTAATTGATAAAGGCTGAGAAATGATATTACAGTTAGTATAGGTGTACTCTAAATTTCTGCCTGTTTGGCTCTCTTTTCTTTTCATTTTTCCCCTTTATGTACCTTCTGTATATATTCCCTTTTATATTTTTTTTATAGTAGGAGTAGGGCCTTTCTTACTGTAGTTCTTCCCCAAACAGGGGGTCATGCGATGAATTTTTTAAGTTTTGGCGTATCAATGGTATCATGGTGTAGGCTGTAGCTGCCTTGGTGATTCTAACTAAACATTTAATGGATACTCTTACTAAGGTTAATTTTTTTAAAAAAGTCATTCACATAGAGCATATACTGTAACACTTGCTGTTGGAGCTTTTACATCTTTCAGATCTATTTGCCAGTGCCTTATATTTCTTATCGTAACATGCCATGTTTAGGTTATCTGGAAACCCAGTATGCACATCTCAAAATCAACCAAATATTTCTCAGTATTGTCAATCAAATCCAGTTGTTGCGCCTGGAGGTTCCGCAAATAACAGTACATTTTGTCAGCCATGCTCTACGGACCTTCCGTACGAAAACATACCAATGTCACCCATACCATGCTTATGTGCTGTCCCCCTTTATGTTGATTACCGGCTGAAGAGTCCAGGATTTTGGGATTTTGTTCCGTATGAAGTCCAATTTCAGCAGTACTTATCATCTGGGCTTTCACTGTCCTTGTACCAATTAGAAGTTTCTATTTTTATGTGGGAAGAAGGCCCAAGGCTGAGGATGTACCTGAAACTATTTCCAAATAACACTGCCTTTTTTAATACAAGTGAGGTGTCAAGACTCAGAAGTATGTTCACAGGCTGGCTGATTGCGGACTCTGATATATTTGGGCCCTATGAGCTTCTCAACTTCAACCCAGGGTGGTACAACAACAGTATGCTATGCTATCTTGACTCCATATTTTCATTTCATTTTTTGTCTTGATGTTTATCTGGTTTCTAGAGGTTTGGACCAGTGCTTTTCTGAGGTTCAACTTTCATATAATCGATATATGGCTTTTAGCATAGTTTTGGATTTTACTTGTGTTGTGGTCGGTGGTTGGGTACGGGTCCAAAGACCGGGGATAAGCCATAACATTATACCCCTCGCGGCGAGACAGCTTGTTCTCGAGTTGTTAGGTGGCGGCCATGGTTGAAGTCCTTCGTAACCCTATGTTGACGAGAGCTGGTGACGATGTCATGTAGCGTGGAAGATAATCAGCGAAGCCCTGTTACACAATAGCGAGGATATCAACTCTGTAGCGTTGGCTGACGTCGCAGGAATCGCCAGTGGTAAGGGCAAACGCCGTAGGGCAGCATCATCCTTCTTGCCCGGAGATCATCCTTCTTGCCCCGAGATGCAACGATTGTGGGAGAGATTCGACGATGTTGTTGACCCCCACGTGGCAGCCGTTGCACTTCTCATCTTCAAAGGCACAGTGTCGGCTAGCTGCATGGAGAAGACCGTCGCTGGACAGCGGCAACCTTCTTTCTTGGCGAAGGCACCAGAGGTGCAGCCAAGGATAGCGAAGCCTGGAAAGGAGTCGTCATTGGTGAAGGCGGTAACAGGACCAATGCTAATGACGGTGATGGCAGCGTCGCTATTGCAGTGGCAGGTGTCGCTTCTTGCTACTCCTCTATCTTGGACATGATCGCAATCGGTGGTGATGGACTCAGAAACCGCAGCAACATGCTGCCCCTCCATCTTAGCCATAAACTCTTTCATTCAGGGCATCAAGTTGGCGCAGATCTCAACGGAGGATAACTCGACATCGGAAGTCACGGTAGTTGGCTTGGTGAAGACTTGACATGTGGATGGAGACGGCGCAATGGTGGTGGTGAAACAGAGGTTGACGTGTTTAACAAAACTTGGTCATGTCTGCACCCCGAGCGCACACTCCAGTTGCTGGTATCACAGGGCAGCATTCCCCGTCAGGTGGTGCAATACCATCCACTCCTTTTCTTCCTCCATCATTCGCTGCTCCTTGAAGAATTGTTTAAAGCGATTCAACCAAGGTTGCGGATCTTCCTTGCCGTTGAAGGTCGGAAGTTCTAGGTATTGGAATCGTGAAGCTCGAGCCTTCATGGGATCGAAATCCCTGCTGTTTGCCATGGATGGCGGAGCAGCAGTTGGCTCTGATACCAAATGTTGTGGTTGGTGGTTGGGTACGGGTCTAAAGATAGGGTACTCGCTCTCATCTAACCGCCAGCAGGGCTCTTCGCTGATGAGGTAGAGAGGCTCTGAGGCTTATTTGGAGAAGTTTTGTTTATTCATTGTTTGCTTATGAATGGTGCGGCTCCTCTCTTTATATAGATGAGGTTAGCCCCTAACAATATGGAAACTAATACAATCTAATGTAACTAATCAACCAAAGATAATATCATATCCATACTATCTAAATATTAAGATATCTATTCCTAATATAAAGATATGTATCTATCTATTTCTAATATAAAGATATCTATCTAATTATTCTTAATACGAAGATACGCACACAACTATTCTTAATAAGTCTGCTACAGTGCGCACGACACTATTCACTGCTATAGTGCGCGTGGATATTGTTCATATGCTACAGTGCACGCGATACTGTTTGTCTCTTTATTGCAGTGCCTCGCCGGATCATAGGCCATAACAACTTGGGTTAGGATACCTATGGTAATAAAGCTTGCATCTTGCCAGTGACACTGAGAATTAAGAATAATAGCTGATGTCACTTAGTGAAAGTGAGCAAGTTATGAAAATGAAATGATACAGATAATAATGAAGTGTCATTATCACCTCTACTTTGTTAACTACGGAGTACTACGCTTTGGTAAGAAAATTTTGCAATTCAGGGACAAATATTAATATAAATAGGGTCATTTTGAAGGGGAAAAAATGGTGGATCTGAAGACCCTACATGTTACACATGGACTCGCCACTGCTTCGGGCTCAATTTGGTCCTACTTTAAAGCTAGCTTACAAATGATCTTTCTATGAGTAAAGATGGACGGAGGCTAAGTTGGACCACATGTTGTTTACTTGAATGGAGATGACATATTGACATGTAATTGACATTTCGTAATTCTCTTATTTCCAGTATTGATGTACGGAAGTAGGGATGGCAATGGGGTCCCATTTCCCGTTCCCCGGCGGGGAATTCCCCTATTAAGGAGCGGGGATGGGGAGGTTTCTTCCCTATGGGGATAAGTAGCAAGCAAATTTATTCCCCGTTGGGGATGGCGTGGACGGGGATGTTCCCCTACCCAATACCCGTTCCCTATTGGGGACCTGAATCATTGTTATACGATGCCATGTATCTCATATGATACCTTATTAATACATTGTAAAATCCTAAATCGAGAAATAAACACTTGTTTGAATTATGTGATGCATCTATTGTGCATTTATTGTGGTGAATTCATGCATTTTTTATTGATCTAATTGTTATATTATTATTGATTGTAATTATTTGTATACTCCAAGTGGTCACTCATTATCGGGGAATGGGTCCCCATCGGGGGCCCGTTCCCCACCGTGGATAGGGAACGGGAGGAATTCTTCCCAGTGCATGTAATCGGGGGCGAGGGCGGGGGCGGGGAACAGGGGAAAAATCGGGGGCGGGGATGTTCCACCACTCCCCGGCGGGGAATGTCACTGTTGCCATCCCTATATAGAAGTGTTTCTTCGTGTTCACATGAACTTACTAAGGCTCTTACCGAACAGTTCTCGCCGAAGGAACTTACTAAACAGTTCTCTTCAAAGGAAATGTGTATTATGTGCCACATCAATCCAAATTAACATATTACTGTTGCGTACTTGTCCTAACTTTTTTTAAGTAAACTTTATTTCAGGTCTCTGAACTTGCAAAGAAGTTTCACTTAACACTGTCAACTTCTCAATTGGCTTAACATGTCCCTAAACTGGCACCCTCAACTTCTCAATTGGCTTAACTTGTCCCTAAACTTCGTCCCGTTAGTCAAATTCACCCTTGTTAATGAGAAAAGGATTGAAAATGATGTGGTGTGGCACTGTGGTTGACACTTCCACCACATCTGGTGCTTTTCAGCAAACATATCCACATAACTTACTGCTAGGAAAATTTTGCCAACTTTAGTATCCTGCAGATTCTAGATAGATCAGTTTAAATTTCCATAAATATAGCAATTCTTGAAGAGAGAGAACTCACCCTTTCTGATGCTATCTTTCCAGTACTACAGCGTCCAAAGTCCAGTCTAAGTACTGGTGCCATTGTTGGTGTAGTTGTGGGAGCATTTGTTGCAGCGGCAATTCTTTCATCCCTCATTACTCTCATTATATTGAAAAGGCGTTCAAAACATTCTTCAAAGAAACGCTCTGGTAAACCCTCCATTTATACTCTCTATGGTCAACTGTTAGATGATTCGTCTCTTTTGTGAACACACACAGAATAATGTTTCAGTTGTTCACCTTTATTTATTTCTTTAAAGGACTTGTTACTTTATTTGCTTCTGAAATTTTTGGTACAGAGTTACAGCATTGTACATATTAGTTTGTCTTTTCCATACGAGTTTCGATTTATCTGCTGTTCAATGACAATATTTTACTGCCTTTGCAGCGAAAAGAATTCCGATGAAAATTGATGGTGTAAAAGACTTCACTTTTGAAGAATTGTCACATGGTACAAATGAATTTGGTGATTCAGCACTAATTGGTCAAGGAGGCTATGGGAAAGTATACAGGGGTGTGTTGGCTGATGGAACAATAGTAGCAATAAAACGTGCACAGCAGGGATCTCTTCAGGGTTCAAAGGAGTTCTTCACAGAGATTGAATTGCTGTCCAGGCTGCATCACCGAAACCTGGTTTCTTTGCTTGGTTATTGCGATGAAGAGGATGAGCAGGTTGTCCCTGCAACCATTTTTTTTTAAAAATTTATCTAAAACATCAATTTCATCAAATGTTGTTTATTATTCAATTGCTTGCTTGTTTTGCAATGGGCTGTGGAAATCCAAATTTGCTGTGATCCATGCACTTGTCAAAGTACATATACATGAATGCATGTGTTAACAGCCTATTTCCAGTAGGGCAGTTCAACACATTGTTTATTCTTTATTATTCACAAGTGCTTCCTTGTAGATAGGTATTATATGCCGGTATTATAAGCTCCTGTTCTGTCGGTTAGCACCTTGTTATTGAGAGCCCACCTGTTGGGCAGTCCAAGGTTGTTACGGCATCGCCTAGTCGTCGCCAAGGCGACGACTAGGCGTCCAGTCGCCCAGAGCCCGACGCCATGGTCCATCGTCCAACTTACCGAGTTAGGAGCTCGACGCCGAGGTCTCACACAGCAGCAGCCGCCGCGCTCGCGGCCTCGAGTCCCGTCGCTCCTCCATCCGAAGCCACCGCCGGCCGGATCTAAAGCTGCACCGCCTCTTCCCAACCCGCATCGGTCAGATCTGGAGCCGCAGCCTCCTCCGTCCTCTTCCCGAGCCGCACCTCACCCCCAGCCGCATCGGTCGTCTCCGGATCTGGCCGATCTAGTGGCTCTTGGTGTGGAGGCGACGGGGGAGGCACCGGGGAAGGGAGGCGACGGGGGGAGGCGCCGGGCGGGGGGAGGAGGCGCCGGGGAGGGGAGGCGCCGGGCGGGGAGGAGGCGGCGGGGAGGGGAGGCGACGAGGGGTGGCGGCGAAGGAGGAGAGGAGGCGTCGGGAGAGGGGAGGAGGAGAGGAGTCGGGAGAGGAGGCGTCGGGAGAGAGAGGAATCGGGGGCCTGGTTAAGAAGAATCGGGGCTCGGGAGAGAGATAGAGGAGATGGGGGCCTGGTTAAGAAGTGTCCTTTTGCGATTAAGTCCTCAACATTTTTAAAAATTACAAACATATCTCTCTTTCAATGGATTTCTTGTAATTTAGACCTCCCGAGACATGATTATTTGGATAATTTGTGTTATTATGTTGCATAGTTATTTAATTTTTAGTCATATAAGCTATTATTTGTCGTCTAACTACTATCGTCTAACTGTCGCCATGGCGGGCGCCTAGTCGACTAGGCGTCCAGGCGCCTCGGCCTCGCCGCGACTTGCCGGAGCGCAGTGACAACCTTGGGGCAGTCTTTTGGCGGAAACTGAACTGCTGCCTATCAACTTCTGTTCTGAGTTGATATGTTTGGTTCAACATTATGATGATATAAACTCACTCTGTTAAGCATGTATTGCAGATGCTGGTGTATGAGTTTATGCCTAATGGTAATCTACGTGATCATCTTTCAGGTGAACTTTATTTCTGTAGCCACTAAACTGCACCTTAAAATTTTACTTACAGTCAGATGCAGCCAACAGCTAAAAACATCACAAACCGTGAGTTTCTGTTATGTTATTACATACACCCTTTACTTTGAAAGATAAATTAAAAAGCGTAGACTATGATATGTGACAATTTCCGTAATATGCTTATTTTATTGAATTACTTTATTTCATACTTGTCCTGTTGGGCTAGGATGTTCTTCTATTTATCTAGCATGCAAATATATGCAACCTGTCTTTTGCTAAAGATAACATAATTACAATCACACAATTAATGTTCAGACATCAAGCTGAAAAATGATATCAAAACACAAACGTATGCATTTAAATTGCTGTGGATCATTGTGCATACATACTAGTATAATACATGCTTTCTTGATACATGCCTTTATTGGATCAATCATTTCTCAATTAGAATATTACTTTAGCACCACTTACAGCATAAACATCTACTGTTTGCGCTAAAGTTTCAATCATGTGAGGTATGAAGGAACCCAACGTTGGATAATGAAATCTCCATGCTATTTGGTTGCATGTCATTTCTTTTTTTGCTTTTTTGTATGCGTGCTAAGTCTGTTCACTGGCAGTCCTATGTCATAACTTCTGACATGCTGCCTTTCTGTCCTGTCGAGTTTCCCTAACTATAGTTTTGTGTAACAGCTAGAGCTAAAGAGCCTCTAAATTTTCCCATGAGGTTGCGAATTGCACTGGGATCATCACGAGGCATCCTCTATTTGCACACTGAAGCGGATCCTCCAATATTTCACCGTGACATCAAAGCTAGCAATATTCTATTGGACTTGAAGTTTGTTGCAAAAGTTGCGGATTTTGGTCTCTCACGGCTTGCTCCATTGCCAGAAACAGAGGGGACTGCTCCTGGTCATGTGTCCACTGTCGTAAAGGGTACCCCGGTTAGTAGGTTATACCAAATATTACCACATGTCTTGCTAGAACTGGTTGCACATTCGTATCAGTTTTGAGTGCCAGATGCAGCTATACTGAATTCCATTCATACTCTATAATCTTGGTGTTCTGTGGGTAACCCGTAATGCACGTGTTTAATTCATCCATAAGCTGTTTGAATTTAGCTTTTGTGGATTACGATAGGCATAATTTACCTTACATTTTGATTAGTTGACCAAGAAACTTTTAGTTGCATGCAGCTCCAAAGTTTGTTTGATTGCTCAAGAAACTTATTTAATGAAACTTCTTTTGAAGAGCCATAAGCTTAAATGCATCTATTAGAAATTGATATATGACTAGCATAAACATATATTTCGCCTTATTCTAAGTTCCCATCTAATAGTAAGGAGCTTCTTAAGACAGTGAAATGCACCGCATGTTGATGGTCACTTTCCCGTTCCCTTCTTTACACTCGCAGGGCTATCTTGATCCGGAATATTTCCTCACTCATAAGCTGACGGACAAAAGTGACGTGTACAGCCTCGGTGTTGTGTTTTTGGAACTACTGACAGGGATGCAGCCTATTTCTCATGGAAGAAATATAGTTCGAGAGGTATATGTTATTAGATTCCCACGCCTTTATATTTTATTGGGAAATTATATATAATGCACACAGCTAAAGTATTGTGTTTTGTACATCAAATGCAATCATTATGCCGAAGCTAAATTGTTGAGTCCCTTGGAGACTAGCATCACCTAGGTTGCTCATTGATTTGGCACCATATGTTTATGTCGATGGATATCAGTATCACACTATAGTGATGACCACAGATTTTCAATAGAGTAGATTGGTAGACTATGTCAAATAATTAAATATCTAACACTACGTGCGTAGCAATTCGTACATCCAAGGTAGGATCTATTTTAGTATCACATCAAAGGAGCGAGCCATGTACATGTAGTATTATTGTTTATCAAACAACTAACATGATTTGTTTGCGAAAGTTATTTTTTGCAATATACCACCTTTTTTTTGCCTCAAATTATAATTAGCAAGCTGTTGACATTAATTTTGCTACCAAGCCCCCTTATTAGTAGTAGGAATGTAGGATCATTGATAATGCTACCTTATGCTGGTGATGTCACTATTGAAATGGTTACACAAACATTTTGGGAGAGATATTCAAAGCTTAATAGGTTACATATGCAAAGCCATGGAGGATAGGAGAAGATTACAAATGTTAGTTGCTGGCTCAGTTGAAAAGCAGCGCTTGGCAACCAAAATAGGTATTACCCTACTGTTATAATCAAGGGGTAACTAAGTTGACTTATCCAAATTCAAATTGAGGGATTTCTATCTTAACTGTCAAGATATCGGATCTGCAGTGTAGTGATCTTTTGATCTAAATCATGCTGGCAAGCACAAAATTAAATTGCGGTGCTCTGCAAGTGAAATAATTATCGCTTTCCAATAATATAAATAGGTTGTGGCGGCCAATCAGTCTGGGATGATATTCTCGGTGGTTGACAGCCGGATGGGCTCGTACCCGGCAGAATGCGTGGAGAAGTTCGCTGCACTAGCACTGCGGTGCTGCCGGGACGAGACGGATTCGAGGCCGTCCATAGTGGAAGTGGTGAGGGAGCTGGAGACGATATGGCGAATGACACCGGAGACGGAGGGTGTAGCGTCAGAATCAGTGGCGATGGGCTCTAGCAGCACCGGCACACCGTCGTCGGGATCGAGGATGGTTTCCGGGGGGAATGATCAGTACATGTCGTCATCCGATGTCTCTGGCAGTAACCTGCTCAGTGGTGTTGTGCCCAGCATCAATCCTCGCTAAGCAGAGAGTTACCCTAGCTACATCCATGGCCGGCACGCATTGTATCATATATGACATCTCTTGTATTTGTATTGTGCTTGCTGATGTTTGTGTCATTGTGTGTGCATGTGTGTGTACATATTAGCAGGGATTAGTCCTAGGGTGGTTAGTCAAACGAGGGTGATTTGTAGGATCATCTTCCTTCACCTATATGTTACTTGCCACTGTTACTGCTTGTAGTGTTGAAACCCATAAGAATAATTCCTAAATCTCAAAGGCCCACTCATGCAAAGGAGCAATGCATGTGCACTTTAGTACCATATTGCTAGTTCTAGGAGAGGAAGACCATCTTAAAAGGGATGGTGCACTCCTAGCCACTTGAGGCATGTGTGGGAGAGAACTAGAGGATCGCGCGCGCGCTCGCTCGCCGCGCCGCGCCGGGCCGGGCCGGGCGGGGGGCGCGCGTGCACGGCACCTGCGTGAATGGTCCGCTAAAATCGGCTCCAGATGCTTGCGCAGACGCGGCTTCCTTTTGCCGCTGTTTTGAGTAGCGGTGAATCCGGATCGGTTACGCGCAACTAATCCGTTTCGGTTACGAGTTATGGAGAACGTGCAGGTGTCTTGATCACACGTCCTGTTTTCTCCATAAATACTGAGCCGCCGACTCCATACAGAATACGCGAATCAATCTAGGGTTTTTGCCTCCTCCATTATACTGCGCCGTCCCACGTAGTCTACTCCGTCCCGTCCGCCGGCGTGCACTGTCGTTCGGGAGAGCAGGTCTCCGGAACCGTCGCCTTCGAAGTCCTGCACCGGGAGAGGGCGAATAAGGTTTTTGGGAAGCGCTCTGCGCGACTGCTTGCTGTAGCTCTGGCTCGTCTTCCTCGTCGTTCGGCTTCGGCGAATCGTCATCGACCTCGTGTCATCCACACCGTACCTGCAGCGTCAACATCGGCAAACCGATCAGAGCAGAATCATCGGTACGTAACAGTCATGTTCTCCACATTAGATCTGTTCATGTACAGTTTTCTGGTTTACATGTCTAGATCTATTATGCCTGTGATGGTTCTGTTATTTTGCGTGTATGATGTCATGATTAATTTATGGAATAAATTGAACCTACATGTGCTTAATTTTCCAACATTCCAAAAACCTTATTGTAGGCACTGTGGTTTTACTATGGCTGGATTTGCCGATGCACTGAGGCCGGATAAGTTCTCCGGTGTGCACTTTAAGAGATGGCAGATCAAGGTCACTCTGTGGCTTACTGCTATGAATGTATTCTGGGTTAGTAATGGCAAGCCTGAAGGTGTTCTTGATGCTGAAAAGCAGAAAGAATTCGAGACTGCCACTACTCTCTTTGTTGGATGCATTCTTAGTGTTCTTGCTGATCGTCTGTGCGAGGTGTATATGCACATGACAGACGCGAAAGAGTTGTGGGATGCACTGAATTCCAAATACGGTGCTACTGATGCCAGCAATGACATGTATGTCATGGAGCAATTTCATGACTACAAGATGGTTGATAACCGTTCTGTAGTAGATCAGGCTCATGAGATACAGGCCATTGCCAAGGAACTCGAACTCCTGAAGTGTGCCTTACCCGACAAGTTTGTGGCTGGATGTATCATTGCGAAATTACCTTCTTCATGGAGGAATTTCGGAACAGCACTCAAACACAAGAGACAAGAGTACTCTGTTGAGAATCTGATTGGGTCTCTTGAAATTGAGGAGAAAGCTCGGGAAAAGGACGCTGTGTCTAAGGGTGATGGAGGGCAGTCTAGTGCCAATGTGGTACAGAAACCCTCAAGCAAGAACAAAGGAAAATTTGTCAAAACCCAACAGACAACCAACTTCAAGAAGAAGAAGAACAACAACAATCAGGATGATAGAACTTGCTTTGTGTGCGGTGAGCCTGGTCACATGGCCAAGAAGTGCCCACAACGCAAAGGAAAGAAGGCACCTGTAGGACAGACTTCTAAGTCTGTCAACGTGACCATTGGCAAGACTGGAGATGGAACTGGGTATGGTAATTTACCTACTATTCTTTCAGTTAGTCAATCTACCAATTGGTGGATTGATACAGGAGCTAATGTACATGTGTGTGCTGATATTTCGTTGTTTTCTTCTTATCAGGTCGCCCGAGATTCATCTGTCCTAATGGGGAATGGGTCACATGCTACTGTTCATGGTGTTGGCACGGTAGATCTGAAGTTTACTTCGGGAAAGATCGTGCAGCTGAAGAACGTGCAGCATGTCCCTTCTATAGACAAGAATCTCGTTAGTGGCTCCCGTTTATGTAGAGACGGGCTTAAGTTGGTATTTGAGTCTAATAAAGTAGTCGTGTCTAAACATGGATATTTTATTGGTAAAGGCTATGAGTGCGGAGGCTTGTTCCGTTTTTCCCTTTCAGATTTCTGCAATAAGACTGTGAACCATATTTGTGGTAGTGTGGATGATGAGGCTAATGTTTGGCACTCACGTCTATATCATATTAATTTTGGTTTGATGTCTCGGCTTTCCAGTATGAATTTAATTCCAAACGTTTCCATCACCAAAGGTTCTAAATGCCATAGCTGTGTGCAATCAAAGCAACCTCGTAAGCCTCACAAGGCTGCTGAGGAGAGAAACTTGGCACCACTAGAACTCCTGCATTCAGATCTTTCTGAGATGAATGGCGTGTTGACGAAGGGTGGAAAACGATATTTCATGACATTGATTGATGATGCAACTAGGTTCTGTTATGTGTATTTATTGAAAACGAAAGATGAGGCTTTAGACTATTTTAAAATCTATAAGGCAGAAGTTGAAAACCAGTTAAATAGAAAGATAAAAAGACTTAGGTCAGATCGTGGTAGAGAGTATTTCTCAAACGAATTTGACTTATTTTGTGAGGAACATGGTATTATACATGAGAGGACGCCTCCTTATTCTCCCGAGTCAAATGGGATTGCCGAAAGGAAAAATCGCACGTTGACTGACTTGGTGAATGCCATGTTAGATACTGCGGGCTTACCTAAGGCATGGTGGGGGGAGGCTTTGCTAACGTCTAATCATGTATTACATAGAGTTCCTAACAGAAATAAGGACAAAACACCATACGAGGTATGGATTGGGAGAAAACCATCACTTTCTTACTTGCGTACATGGAGGTGCTTGGCGAAAGTTAATGTGCCAATAACTAAGAAACGCAAGATTGGACCTAAAACTGTGGACTGTGTCTTTCTGGGATATGCTAATCATAGCATTGCTTATAGATTTTTGATAGTTAAAACTGAGGTACCTGACATGCATGTTGGTACAATTATGGAGTCTCGAGATGCAACATTCTTTGAGAATATTTTTCCAATGAAGGATACACATAACACTACTAGTCAACCTTCTGAAATAATTCCTAGTTCAATCACATCACCTGAACCTTTTGAACATACACATGAACTTGTCAATGAGGAGGATGACAGTGGAGCTCCTAGAAGGAGCAAGAGACAAAGGATATTCAAATCCTTTGGTGATGATTTCACTGTGTACCTTGTGGACGACACTCCCAAATCTATTTCAGAAGCGTATGCATCCCCTGATGCAGACTACTGGAAGGAGGCTGTCCGTAGTGAAATGGATTCCATTATCGCTAATGGAACCTGGGAGCTGACAGATAAACCTTATGGGTGCAAACCTGTAGGGTGCAAGTGGGTGTTCAAAAAGAAGCTTAGGCCTGATGGTACTATTGAAAAGTACAAGGCTCGGCTTGTTGCCAAGGGCTATACTCAGAAAGAAGGCGAAGATTTCTTTGACACTTACTCACCTGTTGCTAGACTGACCACAATTCGAGTACTACTTGCTTTGGTTGCCTCACATGGTCTTCTCGTTCATCAAATGGACGTTAAGACAACTTTTCTTAACGGAGAGCTGGATGAGGAAATTTACATGGAACAGCCTGATGGATTTGTAGTAGAAGGTCAAAAAGGCAAGGTGTTAAAACTGTTGAAATCTTTGTATGGTCTGAAACAAGCCCCTAAGCAATGGCATGAGAAGTTCGATAGAACACTGACATCTGCAGGCTTTGCTGTCAATGAGGCAGATAAATGTGTATACTATCGCTATGGTGGGGGTGAGGGAGTTATTCTATGTTTGTATGTGGATGACATCCTGATTTTTGGGACAAACATCAATGTGATAAATGAGGTCAAATCATTCTTGTCTCAAAACTTTGATATGAAAGATCTGGGAGTGGTTGATGTTATTCTAAACATTAAATTGGTTAGAGGTGAGGATGAGATTACACTTTTGCAATCTCATTATGTGGAAAAGGTCTTGAGCCGTTTTGGTTTTTCTGATAGCAAGCCTTCTCCAACACCTTATGATCCTAGCGTGTTACTTCGTAAGAATAAGAAAATTGCTAGGAATCAGCTGAAATATTCTCAGATAATTGGCTCACTTATGTACCTAGCTAGTGCAACAAGGCCAGACATCTCCTTTGCTGTGAGCAAGTTAAGCCGGTTTACATCTAACCCAGGAGATGATCACTGGAAGGCGCTTGAGCGAGTGTTGCGCTATCTGAAAGGTACCTCGAACTTTGGACTTCACTATACTGGGTACCCATCGGTGCTGGAGGGTTATAGTGATTCCAACTGGATCTCTGATGCTGATGAGATCAAAACCACTAGTGGATATGTTTTCACTATTGGTGGTGGTGCTGTTTCATGGAGGTCTTGCAAACAGACCATTTTGACGAGGTCAACCATGGAAGCAGAGCTTGCGGCACTAGACACTGCTACTGTTGAGGCAGAATGGCTACGGGATCTATTGATGGATCTACCTACGGTGGAAAAGCCAGTGCCAGCTATCCTTATGAACTGTGATAATCAAACCGTTATCGCTAAAGTGAACAGTTCTAAGGATAATATGAAATCGTCTAGGCATGTCAAGAGACGATTGAAGTCTGTCAGGAAATTGAGAAACTCCGGAGTTATAACCTTGGATTACATCCAAACAGATAAAAACCTGGCAGATCCCTTTACAAAGGGACTATCACGGAATGTGATAGATAGTGCATCGAAGGAGATGGGTATGAGACCCATGTGAGTTATCTATGGTAGTAACCCAACCTATGTGATCGGAGATCCCGTGAATTAGGATCTGGGAAAAACAAGCCATTAGCTAACTGGAGGAGAGTAATTTCAACCCTCTCTATGTGAAGATGCAATACTCTCAGAAACTACAAGGCAGGTTGCCTAAGGTCTTAATGTGTTCCATTGGCTTTTAGAAGCGAAGACGCTATCCTGCAGAGCGTTCTTGAAAGAACACACCTATATGAGCCCGACTGTTAGTCGCAGTCTATGGAGATCTTGGGTAATCTCCTACTAAGCTCATGAAGAGACCAAGGAGTATGACTTATACGCTCCAACCGAGGGGTAGCCTACTGGCGGCCTAGTATCAGTTAAGTCTTTAAGTGAAGCTTGCTTGCACCAAACTTGCAATTCAAGGTATAGTCCATTGTTCAAGTTGTGAGTAAGTGTAGCTTGGAGTTCTAGATGGATGTTCAACCTTAATCGGTCTCCATCGAAATACTGATATATAAACAGTACATTGGAATTCAGGCAAATCTCTGTGGGACTTTGAGATCTGGTGGGGGATTGTTGAATTATGTGGGCCAAGCCCATAAGAATAATTCCTAAATCTCAAAGGCCCACTCATGCAAAGGAGCAATGCATGTGCACTTTAGTACCATATTGCTAGTTCTAGGAGAGGAAGACCATCTTAAAAGGGATGGTGCACTCCTAGCCACTTGAGGCATGTGTGGGAGAGAACTAGAGGATCACACGCGCGCGCTCGCTCGCCTCGCCTCGCCGGGCCGGGCCGGGCCGGGCTGGGCTGGGCTGGGCTGGGCGGGGGGCGCGCGTGCACGGCACCTGCGTGAATGGTCCGCCAAAATCGGCTCCAGATGCTTGCGTAGACGCGGCTTCCTTTTGCAGTTTTATTTTTGCAGTTTTGAGTAGCGGTGAATCCGGATCGGTTACGCGCAACTAATCCGTTTCGGTTACGAGTTATTGATAACGTGCAGCGTCTTGGTCACACGTCCTGTTTTCTCCATAAATACTGAGCCGCCGACTCCATACAGAATACGCGAATCAATCTAGGGTTTTTGCCTCCTCCATTGTACTGCGCCGTCCCACGTAGTCTACTCCGTCCCGTCCGCCGGCGTGCACTGTCGTTCGGGAGAGCAGGTCTCCGGAACCGTCGCCTTCGAAGTCCTGCACCGGGAGAGGGCGAATAAGGTTTTTGGGAAGCGCTCTGCGCGACTGCTTGCTGTAGCTCTGGCTCGTCTTCCTCGTCGTTCGGCTTCGGCGAATCGTCATCGACCTCGTGTCATCCACACCGTACCTGCAGCGTCAACATCGGCAAACCGATCAGAGCAGAATCATCGGTACATAACAGTCATGTTCTCCGCATTAGATCTGTTCATGTACAGTTTTCTGGTTTACATGTCTAGATCTGTTATGCCTGTGATGGTTCTGTTATTTTGCGTGTATGATGTCATGATTAATTTATGGAATAAATTGAACCTACATGTGCTTAATTTTCCAACATGTAGTTCGTGGCATTGGAGTTGCTCAAGTGCTTCTTTGATTCGCTGGATTCTAAAAACCTAGAAATAGGAAAAATACAGAATTGGAATGTCATGACTTTAAATCCCATAGGAAATAAAACTACAGGAATTGTTTAAAAGATGCTTTTGGTTGCCTCTTAGAGCAAAAATGCAGGAATTTTGATTAATTGACTAGAGAGAGAATGGAGAGAGGAGAGGTGTAGTGGAACTTTTCAAGGAATAGTTAACGTAAGATTAGATTCTATGCTAGAATTTTTCGTAACCTATGAAATTCCTTTGAAGCAATCCTACAAAGTAAACACCTCTCGTATGTTTTTTCTTTGGATTGAATTCCTCTATTTTTTTCCTTCGAAATTCCTTTGATTCACAGTATTCCAAAAACGAAGAAATAGGAAAAACGTAGGATTGTACTACCATGGACTCTTACCCTAAGGATTGAAAACCATACGAATTTGCAACAAAGGGTGTTTGATTACACAATAGGAAAAATGCAGGAAATTTAAGATTAAATGTGAATTGATCAGAGAGAACGGAGAGAGGAAGAGAGAAGGTGTATTGTGCTACAATTCCTCCAAAACTTCGAAATTTTCCTATCCTATCAAATTTCGTTAAAGCAATCATATAAACCATTTCTTTGGAATGAATTCCTCCATTTTTTTCCTTTGAAACTCCATTGAATCCCATACACTCCTCCACGTACACTCCAAATAGTTACGAAAACTTCTGAAAAGAAATGAAAGCACTAACACAAAATCAACATAAATTGTCATAAAAATTCAAATCTAAATTTGAACTACCCACGGAGAAACAGAAAGTCTAAATTTGGTCTATATAAGGTGAAAGAAAAAAAAGACAAATTTTGTTGAAAAGGAAATCAACAAATAAAAAGGAAAAGATAAAAGATAAAGCATGGGATGCATCGGCTACCTCCTCAACACATAAAATCATTTTTCCTAACCAATTTTTTTGAAGTTTTTCATGACTATTAACACCATAGGTGCACCTAAACATGGGATGCACCAGCTAACTCCTCTATAATAACAGTAGTAGTAGTAGAATTGAGTTTTTCCATCTCAAAAACAATAAGGGTCTTTTTTTGATTCGTAGAATTTTAAAAACGCATGATTAAAATGTCATGACTTGTTGAATCCGTACGAAACAAAATGTGTTTGATTGCCTCACAGGAAATATGAAGGAATTTTAATATTAAATGTTAATTGATTAGAGAGAATGGAGAGAAAGTGTGAGTTGTCTGTGCACGTTTGGCTTGTACCTTCTAAAAAAGAATGAAGAGAGAGAGAGAGAAGGTGCATTGGAACTCTTTGAGGAATTGCTAACATAAGGTTAGGTCTTATGCTAGAATTTCTTAAAAATTTATAAGAATTTTTTCTATCATATGAAATTTCTTTAAAGCAATTCTTCGAATCAAACACCTCTCATAGGATTTTTTTGGTTTGGGTTGAATTTTTTCATTTTTTTCTTTGAAATTCCTTTGAATAGTTTCCACTCTTCCAGTCCTCCCCCGCGCAAGTGTTCTTCACTCAAATTTCTTCCTTCCGAAGAAGGCCTCTCCTATTTTTCTCCTCCCAAATCGCAATATCAAGCGAGCCTCGGGTGGCTGGAGGACTGGAGGCCAGTGTTCTCGGGGGAGGAATGGAACGGAAGATGGCCAGCCTCTTCTTTCTTCGGAGAGACATCTATTCTTTCTCCTCTCCTCTCCTCTCCTTCCCTTGACTTTGTTTTCCCCATAGCCGCAGTAAAGGAAAGGAAGATGACTTGCTATGCGCTAATCTCCAATCCAATCAGATTGCCACCCATTTTCCTCTAATTTGCACGCTAAGTTAAGCTGGATTTGGACTCCGATCCGTAGGCTTGTCAAGCTCTTTTTGACTTACTCTGCATCCCAGATTCCCAGTCCCAGGTAATAAGTTCCATCCGGCGTTATCTTCTTTTACATTAGAGTACGCTGTCCTTCTCTCTGTTTCCTTTTTCGCATAACAGTTCTTTTCGTGTCATAAATTGTGTATTCATCACATAGAAGTTGACTCCTTTCTTGCCATTTTTTTTTGCTAATCTCATTCTCATGTCTTGATTAGTTACAAGAAATTGACGGGAAGAAGAGAAGCCAAAATTCAGTTCTCGTTCTTTCTTTGCGCCAGTGGCAATATATGTACTAATGGATTTTCAGAACTAATCATGACACGAGAGTGAGATAAGCACAAACAATTGCAAGAAAGGAGCCACCTTCAATATATGTGATAAATATGCAATTTAGGGGGAAAAGTCCAGTTTACCCCTGAAATTCAGTGTTGTAGCTACTTAACACCCTGAACTAAAAAAAATCGTATTTTCTACCCTCTAACCTTCTAAAATTACCTCGAGCCTTCTAAAGTTGGTGTAAATAACCTCCTGATGTGGTTTTGGAGGCGGTTTTCCCATCGTGAACAATGACATGGTGATGATATGGCAATTGCTCAGCAAATCAAAGTTGCAATCATGCAAGTAAATATTTTCATTGAAATGGTGTCCTGTTCAGTTCACATTTCTGATGTGCATATGTTTTGTGTATTTTAAACTAAGTTGTTCAAACATGACATCTTTTTTACTGAAGTGATAAGTCTTGCAATTGCAGGTGTTGATTGGTCACTGCCAACAGTTCGCAATTAGTCTTGTTCTCCTTTGTAGACAGTTGAGATTGCACTGAAAACTGATTCTAAAATACTGGAGTAACACATCAAAGTTGCAAATGGAATTGTACCTCCCAGTTCTAGAGCCAGGAGCAGTAAGAGGTGAGGACATTTTTTTCACTCCTCCCTTGCCCCTACTGCAACATTCAAGTCGTGCGCAAACTAGCGCAGCTCTTGCTTGCTGGCCTGGCCGCAGGTGATCCATTTAGGAAGCCGTCCACAGTTGCTATTCAACAGCGGAAGGAGATGGTAGACTACTGAAAGAACCCTAACTCTAATACCCTAACTAAGTAATTAGTGGAAAATTAAAATTAATCATTGCATTCCATAAAAAATTATTACAATTAAGATTACAAACTGAATTACATTTCTCGCATTGCATTCATCATAGCAAATTACATTACTTTCATTACAAACTTATTTTACAAAATTTAGAAATAAAACTCGATCGGCGAGCTCTTCGGCTTGGAAGTTGTCGTACGTCTTTTCTCTTTCGTCTGCAATAAGAATCTTCGTTAGTAGTGCACTCAGTATATTTTCTTATGAAAATAAAAGATTAGAGATTTAACAATCCAAGGGAGAATAAATAAATTAAGTAAAGCTGCCGTCAGTGCCCCTGGGCTGCTAGGGCCATTGCGAGAACGTCTTAGACTCCCCAGACCGTCCCGGGCCGGTCGGCACCTCTCGTCTCGGTGGGTGTCATCATCCGGCAATTTTAAGAAAGCGAACCCACAATCCTTACCTCAGCCCAAATCCACAAGTCGTGCATTTCAGCCCATTATATGCTCTTTTAGCCCACAAAAGCCCACAAGTTCAATCCTCACATTATCAGCCCATAAGTCTAAGCCACATCACATTCCAATCAGCCCGTCTCAACAGCACAGTGCACAAAACCCCTCTGGACCGAAGGTCCTTCGGCACAGGAGAGCAAGACTCAGGAAGGGATAAGAGCAAGCATAGCACAAGCAGCCAGCTGCAGCCAGGCAAAGCGACCCCAGTAGAGAGAGGCTGAGAAACACCTCCCCCAGCATTCCCAAAACCAGCCCCCATATACTGCATTTGCCTCAGGCCATCACAAGGATAGGCACAACAAAACCATAGACTGTCCATAGCTGAGAACCAACCCCAGAGTTCATTCCTCCATCCGACCAATAGCGTAGCACCTTCGGCCAGAGGCCAGAAGGTGGGTTTGAGCTCGCGGTAGTGAACGGGGAGAAGCAGCCGAAGAAGGAGAAGCACCACCGCAAGGACAAGCACGAGCCAGCAAAGACAAGGGAGCAAGGAACAAGTCAAAGGGGACCACTACGAGGCAAGGACCTCCACCTCGGCAAAAGCGGCAAGCCGCATCTTCTTCCCCGACAGTGACAACGTGCAAGCAGCAGTGGTCCCCATCGACCACCACTTACCCTATCTAGCACAACAAATCGCACAAGTAGGTCCCCATTCTTTACTTCTAATTCCTTCTTCCTCTTTGGGAGCACAGCCGCACCAATCAAATAGGAGAAGAACTCCAATCACCGATGTCATCTAAATAACCGGCAGCCAAACCTAAAGTACGAGCACGCCCTAGAGTGAGGTAGCCCCAAAGAAGGTGCATTCCTCAGCATCTAGTACCGCCACCCGAAACCCTAGGCTCGGTCACCGATTTCGGTAGAATAGAGCAAGTATGGAGGACTAAAACGAGTATTAAAATGCATGCAAAATAATCAAGAAAGGAAAGCTATGTCAGAACTGGTAATAGTTGGAAGACTGAAGAAGGTGCTGTAAGTTTGGAGAATAACGCTTCGCCCAGATGCTGGAGAGGTTTCAACGGTTCAGATGCTTTCTTATCGTTTTGGAAGAATATCTACGGTTTACATTAGCTCCAGTAATGTTAGCTTTAGTAGTAGTGTGAGTCTACTTGCTTAAGGCTTAAACGCTGAGTTAATTTGGATGTATTACTGTAATTGTACTTAAGCTAATGCGGAACTGTGCGCATATATATTCTCTCAATAGAGGAAGAAGGCATATGCTTTTGCCAACTAAAAACTGTAGCCCTAGTTTATCTAGTTCCAGTAGCTCTAGCGATACTCGTTCTTCCCCTTTTCTCCAGACTTTGGATTCTGAGATTTCTGAGATTTTCCACCTCTTGGTCGGATTCCTCCCCGGGATCTGACAAGCTAGCACCATGTTTATCCCGATGTGTGTTCGCCACCATCCGACCCCCTAGCCGGAAGCCGAGGCGGCAAATCGCCATGAGAGCCGGCCATGGCGCACCCGCTTCAAATCGGGGTGTCTAGCCCCAAATCCACCGAAGGAAGAAACCGTAGAAGTAGATCCGCAACCAAACCTTTGGCCCGGACCCGATCCATCCAGATCCGAGCTGGAGCAGCAGCGCCACAACTGGATTGAGAGAGAGGGGAGCCAAGGAGTAGAGAGAGAGGGAGCCGTTAGAAAAAGAGGAGGCGCAGTGAGGTGGGCGGCGGAGAACCGTGGTAAGGCAGAGAGGAGGCTCGTTGTGGAGGCGCGCGAGAAGAGGAGGCGAGGCGCCGTAGGGGGGAGGAGAGGAGGCAGTAAGAAGAGGGGGAAAGGGGAGTAGTGGAGGCGTGAAAGGCGGAGAGAGGCGTCGGTGGGAGCAAGAAGGCAAAAGGGCGTCGGTGGGAGTAAAAGAGGGAGGAGGTGAGGCGCCGCGATGGGCCAAAGCCCGTGGGCTGCCGCGCGTGTGTAGGAGGGGGGCTGAGATGCCAGTAGATTAAGGCAGCAGTTCCTTTTAGGAAATCTCTTTATTCTTTTCTTGTAGTATTTCCTATAATTAACTAGAAAATAAATCTTGCTGAAAAATTCAGTAAATAGGATTAGAAAAGCTGCGCAATTAGAAATAACCTTTAGATTGGTGAGGGATATATTTCTCTATTTATTTCCCCTTTCTAAAATTAGTAAAATTAATAGCTGTAAGTATTTATTTTTAAGTTTAGCATTAACTCTGCAGAAGTCGAACGAGAGCAAATCGTAGGAGCAGATTCGATTTTTGGCAGTTCTGTTTTACCCTATGACTCAGGCAAGCTCATTTTTCGACCATGCACGTAGTTATGTTGAAAATATGTGTATTTCCAGCAATACTAATAATCCTAAGTAAATGCATGAAAACCATTGTTTTAAAAGGAAATCAGAGAATGATGATGTTATGATGAATAAGATGAGAAAAGAAAAGAGGATAAAAAGAAAGAGAGAAAGTAAGAAAAGAGATATTTAATGGTGGTACTGCTGAGAGGAGCAGCAGGCCCACAAGCAGAGATATCTACGGTGGGTGAAGAGATTCAGGGAAAGGATGCAGAGAGGCTAGGCGGACCTCTTTACATAGGGCTATGATATAAGGACTTACCCTATTTTCACTCGGATAGGGGACCGTATTTATCGTACCAGCCATTTCCCTATTTAGGACAGGCAGAAATCAGTATCCCGTTACGTTAACCAGTCCACCACATAGGGTAAGTATTTACGTGTGAGTAAGAGATGGAAGAAGCTCAGGACTAGTAACGCAAGTCTGGAAGTGAGTAAGTCCCAGACGCTATATGCGTTAGGTGGAGTGTTGGGCTGGGAGCCGGTCCAGCCAAACACTATTGGAAGTCGGTGGAGCCTAGGTGAGCGACCTGGTACACCGATGGATAATAGATGGGCTGGTGGATGGAATAACGTAATCGAAGAAAGGTTCTGTACTCTGAACTGGATTCCATACCTAAGGCAGTGTGGAAGAACCTAGTTAAGAAGGTTCGAGCAGCCTTGGGTACAGTGGTACAAGCCTGCGCAGTGCTAGTAAAATCATGAATTCATGCCAGTTCACTGGAATGTGGACTACGGTGATCACTAGGGATCGTACCTTACTGAGTGAAAAATAGAAATTATTTGAGAATTAAAAATGCAAGACTGGATATTTTCGTAAGACTAATTTCAAAAGTTAGAAGGTAGAATCTAGACTAAGGACATGAGAACATATCAGTGCATTATTGCTATTATGCTTGCTGAGTACTGTGGTACTCACCCTTGCTATTAACCTCCTTTGTTAGACCCTAATCCGTTCGAGGAAGCTTACGAGCCGGATGAAGGGGAAGCAGGTGGCGCCGAGTCGACCGGAGAGGAGGAGGGAGATTACGAGGAGCCAGGCGAGGTGGACCCCGTATACTTCGGTTGGGACGAGTAGGAGTTCCAGAGGAGTGGGCAGAGGAGCCCTAGGGTATTAGTCTTACTTTTGCTAATGATGGTACTTTTGTAATACCAGACTGTAGGCCATGTGGCCTTTGCTGTAATAAAATCTACAGTATCTATGTTATTGTTCCGATGCGCAACTCTGGTAAGGGTTTACCATTTGCCGGAGCAGTGTTCTACTGATCAGGCAAATAGTAATCCGTTTGTCCCATGCGATTATCCGGAGGATAATAATGCGTGGGGCGCCACAGGTGGTATCAGAGCTATAAGATAGGGCCACACTAATAACGTAGAGGCTATAGATAGGATTAAGTGGACTTTCACACTTGCTATATTGCACTAAGTTTTATTTAATTCTCATCATAGTGTCAATTTCTGTTCTGTTTTGCTTCAAAAGTATTATGTTGAAATCTTATTTGTCTTAGAGTATATTTCTATATCTAAGCTAATATAGAACCATTAATTTTTGTAGGATGGCTCGGCACTATATTCCTGCCGATAGGATCCATGGGGAGTACATCTTGATGCTTGGGAGGATATTGCATCACCTGAGGGCACCTTTTCCTGAGTTCTTTTATGATTTTCTTGTGGATGGGTCTACTCCGAGGGTGTTGGTTGTAGTAGAAGGGATTCCGTGTAGCCCAGGCTACAAGTTAGAGTGTACAGCTGACTGGCGCTCAGTTGACGACTACTTACCCCTCCAGGAGGCCGCTCGGAAGGCCGTTCATGCCCTTAGAGCACACTTTAGTGACCAGTTAGTTGACACTGCTTTTTCGGAGATCCCTCCCATTGCTCCGGGCAGTCACGGGGCACAGTTTGGACCTATTCCCCCGAGACCGACCACAACCACTCCTTCTGTTGCCTTAGATGCCCTTTAGCGAGAGACTGCCGGTACGATGTTACTGGCTAATACTTTGCACCAGAACACTACTATTGGAGCCTTATCCTGAGCTGAGGAGTCCTCCGATTTTTGGAGGCAGCGTTGTTTAGACTACGAGAGTGAGAGATTCCAGCATTTTTACTAGTCCACTGCCCCAGCATCTGGCACACCGACCACAGTAGATATTCCAGAGGTTAGCCATCCCCCAGCCCTAGCTCCAGTATCAGCTCCACCACCAACTCCATCCTATCCTACCGTGACCTCTACGGGAGATGATTATATTCCCGTGTCATCCCCAGCTTACATTCCTGATCCTTATGCCGATTTGTATGCTAGTACCCCCACAGCCTATCTAGACCCATACTCCTATTTTGCTACACCCTTACCCCAGGGAGATCGAGTGAGACCACAGGGTCGAGGAGCCTGTATATCGGTGCACCCTGATCCTGTCAGAGACACTACCACCCTAGATGAGCTTTACCGATCCTGTTTTGCTGCCCCCGGAGGCAGTCAGACAGCTACTTGGGGAGAGGGCACTAGTGGGGGAGGAGGTGAGGGTACTGAGGGAGGAGAGGATAGGGAGGAGAGCGATCCAGAGGAGGGAGAGCCAGATAGTCCTGAGCAGTGAGCTTCAAGGGAGATCTAGATGGTCTACTGAGCAGCAGCATTGAGACATTTATGTTATTGAGTAATGTATTTTATTTCTGTTATCCTGCTACTTGTGTTATTAGTTGTACTGGGTATTCTATGTGTATGTCTTGTAATGTCATTTAAATTAGCACTGTCCTTACTTTGTTGAATATTGTGAAACCTAGTAAGATAGCCATGTAATATAGGGTAGGTTGTTTGAAACCTAGAAGAGGGTAATTACTCTAAGGCAGCAGTGGTGCCAGGGTTAGTGGCATATAGTTAGAATTCTGGCAAGATTAATCCTCTGTCTTTGGACAAGATTAAGTTTTGCCCATAGTTTTCCTGTCTAATTCTTTCCATTTTGAGAAAAGAAAATCATCAGTCCTTTAGAAACTGCCTTAACCTTATATGGAACATAGATTAACTCAAGACTGATGATGAAAAATTACTTACCTAATTTTTGCTAAACTTGAGATTTCCCGAACAAGTGGTTCGTGGCGCACCCGAGCGCGTCGCTCAGGCGTACCCAGGAACGAAGTCCTGAGCGTACTTCGGGATGAGCCCTGAGCGTGGTCCCAAACGCGTAGTTTTGGGCGATCTCGAGAGCGAGTTCTCGAGCGTAGCTGGATACGAGAATTCCAGGTAGTATAGGATTGAATTTCTTTTTCTTTCTTTTGGTTTTGTTGGAATGGTTCTTTTTGCCTTGTGAGTTTTGCTTAAGAAAGATCCATAAGACCTTCAACCTATCGCGCAGAATTATTCTCATCCCTAATCCAATGCTGTTAGTGGATAAGTCACTGTAAATTCTATAACTCACTATAAATCTCTTCTCTTTAAACATGATTGCTCAACAAACTTAAAATTAGGAAGTCTGGCCGTCATCTGTAGGAAAGAATGGGTGTGGGTAGAAATGTTTATCCGTTGCAATTAAAACCTATCGCCTTGCCTTTGTAGGATGGATAATCGTCCGCAAAACGAGCAGGAATTGGGATTAAGACTGGGTCCTCCTCAACCTGTACCTGAAAGCATACCCACAAAAGATCCTCCCAGAACCACGGGCGAACAACAGCCTCCAGCAGTTGTACCAGGCATCGATCAATCCTCATCCTCTAGGCCTGCGGATTTGTTAGGAGTTACGAGAGAGGTTCTCAGATTTCTAGAAACCTCTAGAAAAGAATCCCAAGAGAGTCAAAATCGTTTTATGGAGTCCCTTTTAACTCGTGTAGCAGCACCTCGTCCTCCTACTGCTCCAGGGGTCAGTCATGCAGATTTTCTTCAAACTTGACCCCCCTACTTTTGCAAAGGCCACCAATCCATTGGATGCTAGTGACTGGCTGGTTGAGATAGGGAAAAAGTTAGATACGGTGGGATGTTCCAATGAAGAAAAACTACGATATGCTGCACACCAACTCATTGGACCCGCAGTTGCGTGGTGGCTCACCTATACCCGCAATAGAGTTAGTACACAGCCTATCACCTGGGAAGAATTTCAGCAAAGATTCACTGAAACCCATGTTCCCACCGGGAGGCTAGAATTAAAGAAAAGAGACTTTCGTGCATTAACCTAGGGGAATAAAAAGATGATTGACTATCTCAGTCAATTCAATGATCTTTCCTGTTATGCCACTACTGATGTGGATACAGAGGAAAAGAAGATAGACCGGTTCAAAGAGGGCATGCATCCTTATTTTAAGATGCTTCTGTCCATCCATAAAATGAGAGACCATGTGGAGGTCATCCCGGGTGTATGATGAGTAATTAACATCGGTTTAGGTAAGTCGAGTTTGATTTGGTTGAGTCGGACCATGTCGTTGCGTGGTGCAATGGACTCGGTCGGACTTGGTCAAACCTGGTCAAAGGGTTTAGGTTGCATATTACGTCGATTTGTCAGATTTGAGCTATTTCATTAATGCACTTATGCTTTCATGTATCGAGCGGTGCTATTTGATGTGTTTCTTGTCTGTGTTGGCTGCAGGATATCGAGGCGGAGTCGTGGTGAGACACGAGGTGACCGGACTAGACACGGGCGGTGTCGAGGTCAGAACGGTCGAGATGTATCGAAGACGGCGGAGACTCGAGGTGGTTGCGAGGCTTGGATGACAAGGAGCGCGGAAGCTTCCCGGAAGGTGCAGGAGGGGCAAAATGGTATTTTCGCGAGGCTGCAAAAGCGGGAGCGGACTCCGTTCGGGTTTAGCGGGCATAATGGGTTGGAGACCCGTTAGCCAAGGGCTATAAATTGGAGGGAGTGGCTGCATGCCCCCTCATGCACTCCAAGGGTTTCTAGGGTTTGCTTTAGTCAAAATGAGCTTTAGAGAGTTGTTTTGGCTTTAGGCTTTAGTGGTTGATGAGTTGGTGAGAAACACAGAGGGTGTCCCCTTCGTAGCTTCTCCCTGAGTGTGTGTTCTTGGAGATGTGGTCTTGATCTTCCAAGTATGTATGGGGAAGTAGAGAGGGTATGAGCTGATTCTCCATTGTAATCATGTATCTCCTTTCCTCTCTATCAATATGAGATGGCCTTGTTTTGAGTATGATTGAGTTCCTGGCTCTCTGTTGCTTAGTTTCCTTCGATGCCTTCTATGTGAGATTTTTGAGTTTTTGTGTTTTGGCTTGATTCTTGTTGGGAAGGCCCAAAATGGGTTGCTCTATGATGGGATAGTGCCTCAAGGTCATTTGATCGATTTTCCCAAGAGCAAATGGCTTTTAATCTTAGATTTCCCTTTTTGAGCTCCTCTGTTCATGTTCTTGCTTTCTAGGGTTTCTTGCCCCGCTCTGATTTTCTTTGAAAGAAGGCTTGAGTTTTGGTCTGAAAAGCCCTGAGGTTGTTGCTAACTTGATTGCAAAATCTCATGTGCAAAGGACTTATAAATCTTGAGTTATTTGGGTTCTTTTGCACGTCTCTGAAGTTTTCATGCATTTCTAGGGTTTTAGTGCAGTTCTTGATTCCCTTCGTGTGATGGCATGAAATTGGATCTGGAGAGTCCTATGGCTATTGCTAACATATCTGCAAAGTCTCTTGGCCAAAGGATCAAAGAATTGTTGGGAATTTGACTTTTGAGGATGCTCTCTGTAAGTTTTCAGATTTCTCCCAAAATCTGAAATTCTTGTTTTTGAGTTGGTCTTTCTTGGTTCCCTATGGTCCTTTGGCTATTTAGGTTGTATTCTTATGTTTCTGGTCAGAGAAATCAAGAGGGAAGTCCCAAATTTGGTTGCAGTTTGAAGTTCCAAGTTTTTGTCTGAAAATCTGCTCTTCTGGTCCTCTGTCCCCGAGGGCCGGTCTGACCGGGGTAATGTGGGCGGTCTGATTGGCGGCAAAGGGGCGATCTGACCGGCCTGGCCACTGCGGTCTGACCGCCCGGCATGTTGAAGTCATGCCGCCTCCTCCTGAATTCTGTGATGGCCTCCATTTTTCTTTGAGTGTTTCTCTTGTTTTTCTTTTGGCCTTCCTTTAAGTTCAAGAGAGTGTTTGTTTTCTTCTTCATAGCTTTCTATAGCTATTGGAGGAGAATTTGAGAAGTGAGTACTTGAGGGGGACGAACTTTTAGAAGTCGACATTCACCCCCTCTGTCACCATTTCGGTCCAACAATTGGTATCAGAGCCGGTTAGCTCTTCTCGATAGATCTTAACCGGTCTTTAGAGCCATGACGACGGACAAGTACTCGACCAAGCCCTCGGTCTTTGATGGGATCGACTATCCCTTCTGGAAGAACCGGATGGAGACCTATATCCAGACTCAGGGCTACGCCATCTGGCGTAAGGTCAAAGTACGGTATGTTGTTCCTGCCGATGAGAACATCAATGCCGGGAACATGGCTGATGTTGAGGCGAATGCTAAGGCAAGGAACATCATCATTCAGGGGTTGAGCCGTAGCGAGTTCGATCGCATCTCTCATCTCACGTCGGCTTTCGACATCTGGGTGACCCTCGATGCATACCATGAGGGCACCACCCAGATCAAGACAGTCCGACAGGACCAGTTCAAGTGAGATTACAACAAGTTTGAAATGCTCGCTGGTGAGTCCCTCGATGAGTGTTTTGCGCGTTTCCACAAGATCTTGAGCAACCTCTGAGCAGTTGGTCTCACATACCCCGACTTAGACAATGCTCATCAGATGCTTGCTGCACTCGATCTTCGTGTTTGGGAGATGAAAGTGACTACCATCAAGGACACCACGGATCTCTCGACTTTGACTCTTGATGCGCTGTACTCGCGCCTCAAGACTCGAGATTGACATTGTCTCTCGCAAGTCGAAGTCACAGTCGATGGCCCTAGTCACTGATCCCAATTCGGCTTCTGGTCTTTCTTCTTCCGATTCGCTTTGTGGTTTCTCTCTCGCTGCTCTCTGTGACGTAACTGATGATCAGTTAGAGCAGCTTGAGGATGAGCAGTTGGCCCTTCTAGCTCGGAAGTTTTCCCATGCTTACAAGAGGAGGAGGGACAGAAAGAGAGGAGGACCTGTGATTTGCTTCGAGTGTGGTGGCCCTAACCACATTCGGGCAAACTGCCCCAAGCTAGGGAAGGGCAAAGACGACTACGGCGGTTTGGGCAAGAACGACTACATCGACAAGAACCGCAACACGAAGCCCTCAACATCTGCCCAAGGCAAGAAGAAGTTCCGCAACCTTGGCAAAGCCAAGAAGCTCTTCCACCGCGTCCTCACCGCGTTCGACGACCTCGACCTCAGCGAGGTGGAGGGATGGAGCGACGACGACGGGACGGGTGATCAAGAGCCCAAGGACGACGACGACTTCTCTAGCATGTGCTTCATGGCCCTTGAGGGCGAATTGAGCGACAGCGAGCTGTACTCCGACTTGGACGAGGTATGCCCCACCTACGATCAGCTTAATCATACTTTTCTTAAGCTAGGTGGATTTCATGCTAGAGCTAGGGCTAGGTGTACCGAGTTAGAGAAGGAAGTAGAGAGCTTGTCACGGGAGCTTACTTCACTTAGATCTGCTCCCACCCGTGATGATTGTGATGTCTGTTCTGCTTTGCTGGATGACATGGAGAAACTAAGGACATGATAATATGCTAATGAATGAAAACAAGAATTTAAAGGACCAAGTGCTAAAATTGAACAAAAGTTTAGAGAGAGCTTACAAGGGAAATGATACCATTAGTAAGTTGCTAAGTGGGCAAAGGTGCTCATTTAACAAGGAAGGACTTGGGTATGTTCCCAAGAAAGGTAAGAAGCCGGCACACAAACCTCCAAGGTTTGTAAAAGAAAATGGTAAGTATTGTACTAAATGCCGGAATGTAGGACATATGTCAAATGATTGTTATAAAAATAACATGCATTCCATTGGCTTATATGATTCTTGCTATATGCTTAAAAAAAATCCAAGAATGGAAATATAATTGCTCATTTTATTGGCACTTCAATTTTGGGTGCTAAAAAGAAATCCATTTGGGTGCCCAAAGCCTTGGTTACTAACCTCCAAGGACCCAAACAAATTTGGGTACCTAAAAAGGCTTGATTTTCTTTTGTAGGTAAATTACAAAACCGGTGGAAGGCATTGGGTGTTGGATAGTGGATGTACTCAACACATGACCGGAGACCGGAAAATGTTTACAACTTTTGAGAGTGGAAGCAATGAAAGAATCACCTTTGGAGACAATAGCAAAGGGAAGGTACTCGGTTTGGGTAAAATTGCAATATCTAATGACCTTTCCATTTCTAATGTATCCTTAGTTGAAACGTTAAATTTCAATTTGCTATCCGTTGCTCAATTATGTGATTTAGGATTAACATGCTCTTTCTCAAAAGAAAATGTAATCATTTCAAAATAAAATAATAATGAACTCGTTTTCAAAGGTTTTAAATTTGGAAATATATATTTAGTAGATTTTACTTCAAATGATTCATGTTTAAAAACTTGTTTAATTGCAAAAACTTCTTTGGGTTGGTTATGGCATAGGAGACTAGGTCATATGGGCATGGTTCAACTTAAAAAACTTTTCAAACATGACTTAGTTGTTGGCTTGAAAGACGTGAAGTTTGAGAAAAATCGACTTTGTAGAGTCAACAACCTATTACCTTCAAGATTTACAATGCAATCGTCAAATATTATCCAATAGATCAAATATTGGGTGATGTGAGTAAGGGTGTTCAAACTCGCTCTAGAGTAGTTTCTTTTTATGAGCTTCTTGTAGGAAGAAAACCGAACATTTCCTATTTTAGAGTATTTGGATGCAAATGCTATATTCTAAGAAAGGGTGTTCGGCTCTCTAAGTTTCAAAGTCGATGTGATGAAGGTTTTCTTTTAGGTTATTCTTCGAATTGTAAAGCTTATAGAGTTTATAATAAAAATTTGGGTTTAGTAGAAGAATCTTGTGATGTACAATTCGATGAAACTAATGGCTCTCAAGAAGAGCAAGAAAATTTGGATGATGTAGGTGATGAAGGCTTGCGCAAAGCTATGGAAAACATGCAAATTGGAGATATCAAGCCAAAGGAAGATCCATCATCACTAAGCTCATCAAAACAAATGGAGCCACCAAATTCATCTACAACAAGCAATGTTCAAGTTATTGAAGATGAACAAAAGGATCAACAACAAAACAACCTCAAGATTCACAATGCAATAGCCAAGGATCATCCAATAGATCAAATATTGGGTGATGTGAGTAAGGGTGTTCAAACTCGCTCTAGAGTAGTTTCTTTCTATGAACATTATTCTTTTGTGTCTTCTCTTGAGCCCAAGCTTGTAGATGAAGCTCTAGATGACCCGGATTGGGTAAATGCTATGTATGAAGAGTTGAACAACTTCGCCCAAAATGAAGTGTGGACCTTGGTGGAAAGACCTGAAGAACACAATGTGATTGGCACAAAATGGGTCTTCCGAAACAAACAAGATGAAAACGGAATTGTGGTAAGAAACAAAGCAAAGTTAGTTGCTCAAGGTTACACTCAAGTCGAAGGGTTAGATTATGATGAAACTTTTGCACCTGTTGCTAGACTTGAGTCAATTAGAATCTTGCTTGCTTTTGCATCTAACTTTGATATTAAATTATTTCAAATGGATGTTAAAAGTGCATTTCTAAATGGACCCATGTTCGAACTTGTATTTGTTGAACAAGCTCTGGGGTTCGAAGATCCTAAATACCCTAATTATGTTTATAAACTTTCAAAGGCGCTATATGGATTAAAACAAGCTCCTAGAGCATGGTATGAACGCCTTAGAAACTTTCTAGTGTCAAAAGGATTTAAAATTGGTAAGATAGATACAACCTTATTCACAAAAATCATTGGTGATGATTTCTTTGTTTGTCAAATTTATGTTGACGACATTATATTTGGTTCTACTAACCAAGATTTTTGTAAAGAATTCGGTGATATGATGTGTAGAGAGTTTGCGATGTCCATGATAGGAGAATTGAGCTATTTTCTTGGACTCCAAATCAGGCAAAACAAGGATGGGACATTTGTGAGCCAAACGAAGTATACTAAAGACCTCTTTAAGAAGTTTGGCATGGGAGATGCGAAACCCATCAAGACACCAATGGCAACCAACGGGCATCTAGACCTCGACGAAGGAGGTAAGTCGGTAGATTTAAAGCTTTATAGATCCATGGTTGGTAGCTTGCTTTATCTTACCGCATCTAGGCCCGATATCATGTTTAGTGTATGCATGTGTGCTCGCTTTCAAGCTTCAACAAAAGAGTGTCATTTAAAAGCCGTAAAAATAATCTTGAGATATCTAAAACTCTCCCAAAATATAGGGCTTTGGTATCCCAAGGGTGCTAAATTTGAATTGATTGGATATTCGGATTCCGATTATGCGGGTTGCAAAGTGGATAGAAAAAGCACTTCGGGAAGTTGTCAATTTCTAGGTAGATCTTTAGTGTCTTGGTCCTCAAAGAAACAAAACTCCGTAGCACTCTCAACCGCCGAAGCCGAATATGTTTCCACCGGGAGTTGTTGTGCTCAATTATTGTGGATGAGGCAAATATTGTTGGATTATGGAATAAATTTTAATAAAGTGCCTCTATTTTGTGATAATGAAAGCGCCGTGAAAATTTCCAATAATCCTGTCCAACACTCAAGAACCAAGCATATAGATGTTCGCCACCATTTCTTGAGGGACCATGTTAGCAATGGAGACATTTGCATTAGCCACATCCGAACCGAAGATCAATTAGCGGATATCTTCACCAAGCCATTAGATGAAAACCGCTTTTGCAAACTTAGGAGTGAATTGAATGTCTTGGATAACTCAAATGTTACGTAAATTTATGGCAAATTTAAATGTATGCTCATTTGAGGAAGCTTGAAAGGTTGTTTGAAATTGTTCTTTTGTGCAAAAGGTTTTGATTTTAAAAGGAAAGGCAAAATCTATTTAAAATAATATTTTGACACATTTAATGCACAACGATCCTTAAAGATTTTAGTTGAGTGCAAAAACTAGGGATCATTTGCATTTACTCTCTTCAAATTCCAATTCTGCAAAGTTCCAGAAAAATCGGAACTACCGCTGCCCCCTGCGGTACTTCCGGGGAACGGTACTTCCGGCGGAGGAAGCGGTACTACTGTGCCAGGCGGTACTACCGGATGTGCATTCAAAGCGGGCAACCACCCGCGCCCGAGGGTTTTCTGGCCGGGTCTCCTCTCTCTGTCTCCGGTACTTCCTCTCCACATCCGCCCGAGACCGTACCTCTCCTTCTCTCTCTCTCTCCCACCAAAAACCACCAAAAACTGCACCCTAGATCTTTGAATCTAGCGGTGATTTCATTGATTCTTCAAGTCAAATCAACTTCCAAGGGTTCAACTCCTCCGATTCTCAAGGTATCTCGGATCAAAAATCTCTTTTTGATCTTTATTTTGAACCCTAGGTTTCACTTTAGTTGAATTGAAATGTAGATGATTTTTGCTATTTGATTCTAGGAAAATTGGGTAATTTTGGTATTTGAGGGTATATATACACCTGTTCCATGGATTCAATCCAAGAAAACACCAAGAATTCATATACATTGCCCAAAACCTAGAATCTGCCAGGAAGCGGAACTACCGCCCGACTGGTGCGGTACTACCGGTTTCCCTGACAGTGCAGCAAATTCACTTCATTCCTTTTCAATCTAAATTAATCTATTCTCCTTTGATACTCATGATCTATTCTTCTTGTCTCTAGATGCCTAGAACAAGAGCTGCTGGGAGAAAGGCATACTCCTCCATCTCAGGAGATTCCTTGGCCACTCTTGCTCTTCCATCCCCTGAGGCAGTCCAAAAGGCAGCTTAAGATAAAGTGAAAGCGCCTGCACCTGAGTCAGAGTCTGAGTCCAGATCAGAGACTGAGTCTGAGCAGCCACAGCCTGTGAGTTCTCCCATGAAGAATCTGAGGAAGACTTGGCTGACAGGGAGGATCTTGAGATTGATCTCAAGAAAATCACCGCTGACGAGTACGCCAGACTTCGTCACCGGAACCAGTATGAGCACCCCTCCAACTCCATTAATCCAAAGTTTCACACCAAGTTCCAGGAGAAGATCTTTGATGAGATGTATGGGCCAGATCGCCAGTTTGCAGATCACAAGTATATTGACTGGGATCACATTGACTCCATCGACAAGTATGATGGGACGTATAGGTTGTTTCAAAGCGCCGGTATTCGTCAGCTCGTGGCCCTGGGATGTGATTACAATGAAGAATTCATTCGTCAATTTTATGCTACCGTGCATGTTACTCCAGATCTTTAGCATATGACATGGATGACGGTATGCACGAGATTGGAGGCCACAAAACATGACTTTGAGTTAGCTTTGAGGGCAGAGCTCAGTGCTTATGAGAAAGTTTATGACAAGCCCGCTCTTGATATTCATGCCATGTACCCCTACTACAACACTGAAGAAAAGTATGTTCTTGGCAAGAATATTGGATTACTCCCCATTGCCAGCTTGGTCAACCGCATCATCAACCACACCATCCTCCCAAAGGGTGGTAACTATGATACCATTCGAGGTCATGCCTGGAACATCATAGATTACATTATGAAGGGGGAGAAGTTTGATGTCATTGATGTTATCATGAGGGAGATAGTCTCTTCCAAAAATGATCGCAACAAGCGCATCAATTATGCACCCTACATCATGGCTTTGATTGACTCCAAGATTCACTATCGAGGAGGACGTGGTGGAGTGCACAAGCCTTACAAGCCAAGACCGGAGCCTCCTATTCCCACTGCTGTTTGAGCTCGACAGACGGCGGCTCCAGGAGCAGGCTCATCCGTAGCAGCAGCAGGGGCAGCAGTAGCCACAGCTCAGTCACAGGAGCCTGGCCAGCCCTCTCTCTCTCTCAGGTTTACTCTTCCATGCTTGAGGGGTTCTCCACCCTCAACTCGCGACTGGACTCCATTGATAGCAGATTGACATCGCTAGATGGTCGAGTTGCAGCTTTGGAGCGTCCTCCGTCACCTCGTCGCTACACTCGACGTCGTCTTCGCAGTGATCCCCCTTCTCCTTCTCAGGACTGATCTCTTTTTGGTACTTGATGCCAAAGGGGGAGAAGTTAGTCAGTTGGACTTTTGGTTTAGTCAGTTGGACTTTTGGACTTATGGGTTTATATCTACTTATTATTGCCTTTGATGATTGTAATGAACTTTGTTATCTATGTCTGTTTAATGATCGCCTTTGTAATAAACTTTTTATCTCTTGAACTTGTGGTTGTAATGAACCTTTATGGTTATAAATGCTTATGCTATTATTTGTTGCTTAAATGTCAATTTACCTTAATATTATGACATCTCTTTGTCTTGTGCATCTTGTATAAAATGTTACATTTCGTATCTATGCACATGTTTAGGGGGAGTTATCTCCTCTCTTGAACTTTAAAATGGGAATAGTTTTCTTCATGCCAATACAAATTTTATTGCAAAGAACTACTCTCATTTAAAAGTAAACTTGGAATATACAACTTGTTGCCAAACAATTTGATATATTCAAAACATTTATCTCACATAAAACTTGGATTGTCATCAATTGCCAAAAAGGGGGAGATTGAAAGCATCTAGGCCCCTAAAAATGGTTTTGGTAATTAATGAAATTATGTGAATATGAGACTAACGTGTTTTTTGAGCATGCGAAGGGTTAGTCCACATATGAGTGACAAGATGCAAGCCAAAGGATATATGAAGACCCAAATTGGCTCAAGACAAAAGTTTACTTAGCGTAGGATCCCTTTTTATTTTTACTAGTCTTTAGGTGATTGGTGGAAGACTGGATTATAGGGTAGATAAATCGTACCATCAAGAGGGATCGTGGCTAGTAGCTTGAATACAAATTTTGTGCCATTTGGATCAACATTAGAAACTTGCATTCATCAAAAATCCGTTTTAAAACTAAGTCTGTGCTCTGTCTGGAAGGGTGGTAGTACCGCGGTTTTGAACGTCGGAACTACCGGAAAGCGGTAGTTCCGCACCCAGATGCGGTAGTACCGGCGAGCGGAAGATCCGTTTTTCGAGCGGATCATTTTTTCCAGAGAGCAACCGCGGATGCACCTGAGCTCTTGCGGGAACGGAAGTACCGGCCACTTGAACGCCGGAACTACCGCACCGAGCGGTAGTACCGCATTATAAAGCGGTACTTCCGGATCCCGGAAGATTCAGAGGATGAGCAGAACCTTTTTTCCAGAGAGCTCCTCTGGAGGAAGTCAGGATTTTCCTGAAGCGGAAGTATCGGCAATTTCAACGCCGGAACTACCGCTGTGTGCGGTAGTTCCGCTACTCAGATCGGTACTTCCGGAGTCCGGAAGATCCAGTTTCAGAGCGGACGTCTTTTTCCAAAGAGCGCAAATTTTTGGGACCTTTCGGATTTGGGGCAGAGCGGTAGTACCGCGCCGACTTTGTGGAACTACCGGAGAGCGGTAGTATCGCAAGTTACAACAGCGGTAGTACCGCGCTGCCAAATCCAACGGTCACTGCAGAGCTTTGACATAGCCGTTCTGGTGCGAAGATTTGGTAGCGGTAGTACCGGCCCCTGGGGGCGGTAGTACCGCTCATCCTGAATTTTTTCAGGAATTTGTGCCAAACGGCTAGTTTTGGTTGGTGGAGGCTATAAATACCCCCACCACTGCACAAGGGCTAAGGTTAGAGACTCATTGCATATTTGTTGAGCCCTAGAGCATTCATTCCACCCTCCTTCTCTCATTGAGGATTAAATTGAGGTGGTTTTGCAATTAGTGCAAGAAATTCATTTATTGATCCACTTAGCACAAGAATTGCATTCAAGTGAAGCCCGGGATTCATTACTCTTAGTCCTTGCCGGCACTTGGACGATTGGGCGGAGATTGGCTCGGTGATCTTCTCAAGAAGGTTGTGAGAAGGCCTGGCAAATTGTGAAGGCTTGGAGCTCGCCTACCCGGAGAGGGAAAGGGCTACCAATAGTGATCGAGGTGATTAGGCTCAATTCGTGGAGCCGGTTCGATTTGTTCGAGCTTACCTCAACGTGGACTAGGGGAAACCGGCAAGTTTCTGAACACCACGGTAAAACATCGGTTGTGTTCACTTGTTCTTAGACACACGGTGCTAACCAAAGCACATTGGGAATGGTTAGTACTCCAACCTATGTAGTGTTAGTCTGTAACTCCACGCCAGCACCTCGATGGGCTTCCCCTCGAACCCAATGCGGAAAAAGTGGGAGTCATATTGGATGGAGCAGTGGTTCTACCACAAGATTGAACATGACAACAGCCTCCGCTTCACTTGCCATATCATGGATTTTGTCCCGTCACCTTGTGTGGTGCTCAACCGAGATGGCAAAATGTGATTCTGAAGGCTCCTCACAGTCGTCCTCTAGTTGAACATGCACGATTGTGCCAAAGAGTTCTGTATGCTTTGTGTGTCCCTGCTGGCTTGTCGATGGGAGGTATGGACGGGCCCTGCTCGGATGGATGACGGTCGCCCTTCGCTAATGATGCTGGTGAAGCCTATGGGTCCTGGTAGTTGTTATGCACCCTAGCAACATTGTTAATATGCGTTGTCCTTCCAGCAGCTAACCATAGGTGTTCACAGTGCTGTTGCTAGTGAAGGTAGAGCATTTCACATGTGTATTTCTGGGGCTGTATATTCCCAAGGAGCACAACCTTTGAGCCTAGGTGACCTTAGGTGGTCCATGCATCAACTGTTTATGTGAAGCCCTAGGCATAGCCGTGCCTGAGTGCTCCGTGCCTGCCCTGAGTGGTGGTCGTAGGCGCGGTGCAGGCGGCCAGGATGGTGAAGATGCCCTCGGTTGTGAAAACCTCATCGAACGTTGGGTCTCGGCTTTGGCTATCACGACCGTGCCTCTTTCTTCGGCTCCTCCCAACCCCATGGGGTCGGTGAACAGTCTGGACGAATTCCGCAGTCTTGGTGGCTCTAAGTCAGAGGAGGGGGATGAGAGCGAGGAGGTTGGGTTGGGATGGTGATGACAATGGTGATGATGACAATGCAGATGGCACAGGCGGCGTGGACGACAATGTGTACATCGTCAACATGTTGGGCTCCACTGAGGTGGCGGGGGACAAGGTGGTCCTCAGGGTGGAGTGCCTCACGGATGTGGGTGAGGGCTAGCTTCCCGGTGAGCTAGTGGTGCAAGGCCCTGTCGTGACCAAAGGCACGAAGCCCTTGTTGACCCTACTAACGGCCTCGCTGCCGCTTGTGCCGCATGCTTTGGTAACTTCACCCAGTCACCTGATGACGTGCGTGCGTGTGAGCTCCCCCGTGGCAGCTCCAGAGATGAGGTTTTGTGTTGCTATGGGGGTGCTTGATGGGGACTCGAGTTTGGAGGCTGGCATGTCGCTGCCTCCTCCGGCTGCTCCGGAGCCTCGTCTGGTGATGGCACCTCCCAGGGACAGTCCTGCTTAGGACGAAGGTGGTGTGCCCATGGCCAGCGTTGGCCAGCCAATTATAGGTATGAGCTCTTTATGTGTGCCGTAGTAGATTGCCCAGATGCTGGCCTTAACTGGAGTGCCCTGCTGTCTTGCGGTGTGAAGCTTCTTTTTGGGGCATTTGAAGCGAGCGAAGCGAGGGTATGTCTCATCTCCCCGTGTGGAGCTCCTTGTTTGTGTCATTTTTTAGTGCTAGAAGCTACGTTTTGTAGATGATTGTCATGGCGTGGGTGTTAAGATTGTCATGGCAGGAGGCATCGGGCCTACAAGAGCAGTTGGTCGCATCCCTAGCTGAGGCCAGCATGCTTTGCAACGTCGAGGCGTATGAGCAAGCCCTTGCTACTAAGCACAACGGGCGCATCCACTACCTTGAGGCTGAGGGGGCGAAGGCATTGGCTATTGTGCAGGCTATTGCTACTGAAGTGAACACCCACACAGCGGAGGAGAGGGAGAGTTTCTTGCGGTAGGTGGCCACCCTCGAGGAGGAGAAGGACCGCCTATAGTCCAAGCTCATGGAGAGTCATCGTCTTCATGATCAGTGCACCATATGGTGGCATGGGAGGCTATGAAGAGCTTGGAGGTGACACTCACGGATCTTACGGTCGAAGTCCCACCATGTTTGCATGGACCAGAGGACCTTTGGGGGAGCGTACGATGCATACACAATGCGTCGGCACTTTGTTTGAGGGTGGCCCGAACCTACGGGGACCACTACTCCCAGGTCACTGCATAGCTACTCCTCAGCCTGTTACATATCTCGAGGTGTCTACACATGGGCGAGCTAGCTAACCCAGCACTGGACCTACCTCCTGGAAGTGTGACCATGTTGTAGGCGATTCACATGACACAACATCCGTTCGTGTGTTCCGTGAGTGCCTTTGGGGATACTTGGGTGAAGCTGCTATGAAAGTGTCTCTATGGCACACCCTCGATGTGGCTACAAATTTGGGGATTTGGCTTGGGGGAGTGCCCCACTGACCTTCTAGCGCAAGCACCACAGAGGCTGCCCGACAGGTGCGACGCCTCTTCGTTACCTTATGTAGTGTGGTCCGTAGGGCTAGGTCATAGTGGGGCTCATGCATGGGGCTCCCCCTTCGACCCTTCTATATGTTTATGCTATTGTAATACTGGGAATGTTGTCTGACTTTTGTAACAATGGACTGCTTGCTTGGCAAATGTGTGCACCCTTCAGTTGGTTCGCCTGCTTGCTTGGCTTGGTGATTTTGGTTATTCTTCCTTAGGTAGGGTTTTTGTGAAGATCATCTCTCCATCACGAAGCATCTTCTTCGGAGAGGGCTTCGCCACTGGCATTGAGTGGAATACTCAGTGTGCTTCTGGGTGGGCTTTGAGCCTCACCTGCATGTCCGCCCAGATACTTATATAAAGATCGAGGGCGAGGAGGATGAGTGGCTCGACATCTTGCTTGTCTTTAGTGAAAGCGGGTTCACTTGGATCAACAGTGTATATGAAAATCCTCCAGCCAGGCACTCTACTGTAGGCGTATGGAGTGGGGGGACTCCGGGTCCACCCGCTGAGAGGTGTTGTGGGCTTGGTGACCCTCTGTGCTCTCTATAGTTGCCTCCCCTACTACCACGATAGGCGCCAACTGGCTCTGGCTTTCCTGCATCTCTCTCATGGCTCTTTGCAATTCTGCCAATTCTTGCCATTGCAGATTGCCTCAAGGCTTCCTCATGAGCGTGGCTAGCCATAAGAAGTTTCACTCGGCTCAAGAGGGGGTCCCGATCTGGTGGATTCCTTACTGGGGTGAAACCTTAGAGTTGGCTGTAACATATCAAATTTTAGAAGTTCAAAAATATGAAAATTTTAAAACTTTTCTTGCATTTTGCTGGCATTCAGATTTCTTCTGAATATTTATTTGAGATCTCTTGAGTTTTGCGACATACAAATTAATATATTGACAGATAACATCCAAGTAAAAAACAATAATAAAGTCAATGAAAGATATGAGAATAATTTAATACAATGAATTACAAATTCTAAAATAATTTTAAGTTGCACTTAAAATCCAAACCAAAAATTAGAATTTTAAACTCAAACCGAGAAGAAAACACTCGCATCTAATAATTGAATTGAAATTTCAAATTTTGAATATCACACAAAACCTTGTAATCAGTAAAACCTAAATTAGAATTTAAATTAAAAATCCAAATTAAAAAAATTGGCTTGAGCCTTTCTTTTTCGTTTTCTTTTCCTTTCCCATTTCCTCTCTCTTACATATGGGCCCCACCTTTTTCTCTCTCTTCCTCCCTCTCTCTCTTCCCACTCTGCCGTTGGGCCCTCTCCTCTTTCCCCTTTCTTTTTTTTCTGTCTTTGCTTCCTCTTCGCTCGCGTCACTGCAGTCCCGCTCCTCCCTATTTCTGCGTCACCGCGCTGGCTCGTCTCCTGTGCACGCGACGGCCGAACTGCCTCTGTCGCATCCCGGCGTCAGCCCACACCTTCTTCTCCCCTATTCCGGCATCATCTCGTCCCGCGTTTCTCGCTGCATCACCCTCCGCGCGTCAGCCATAGTGAATCCGTTGCGTCGCCATCACCATGTCACGTCGAGCCAAAGCCCATGCCCCGCCCTATTGATCGGTCACCAGCAACAGCATCACCACAACAACCCACTTGCGCTATAAAACCCCAGGCTTACCCATCACGCTTGCAACTTGCTTCCCTTCTCCTCTTCTTTCCAAAGACATGCGCCAGCCGCCGTGGCCCCCTTGAGTGTTCTCGGCTCTCCGATGATCCCCTTCCAACTCTCATCAAGTCACACCACGTTCCACACCCCTGAAGCCTATTCCCCAGACCAATTTGAGGTTTCTTGGTCGGAGTTCACCGGAATGACCATCTCCCCAATTTCCGGCCGCCACCCCCTCCATCACCACCGCCTCTACTCCGGAGCGATACTTCTCGAATCCTCAGGCCGGGAGCATCCCACCACTACGCCGGAGCTTTCTCCATTCCTGCCCGAGTCATCCCTCCGCCCCAGCTTGTTGCCCACGGCGGCCCCTTTTGCGCTGCCGCTCATGCACGGGCATCCCTCCGGCCATGCCAATTGCCTAGGTAAGTTCAAATGGTCCCCCTCGTGCTCATGCTTCCCTCCGTTCTCCTCCCCATCCTTTCCGGCGCCGTTTCCACCGTCGGCCCCATTTTCGCTGCCGCCATGGAAGCCGCCGGCCATCGCCCTGGCCAAATTGGCCAGCGAGGGACTGCCTAAGGGTGGACGCGAGTGTGAGCAACCCATTTTTCGGGTGCTCACCTCTGGCCACCGCCTCTGCCGCCGGCAGCAAGGCCAGCGTCGAGCTCCGGCTGGGTGATCTGTTCTGAGCCCCAGCTCTTCGCTTGCTTCTTTTAATTTGTTTCCCCTTCGTTTCACAAATGATTGGCTGCTCAGTTGGTTAGCCGGTGCAGACCTCATGTGCGAGATGCAGGTTCGAGTCTTCTGTCGGCCATTTTAGTTTTTGTTTTTCCTCTAGCCCGCTTTAATAAGAAATAATTAGGAAATGATTCAAGGAAGCTAAGATAATTAATTTAGATTAAATAAAATTTATGTGTACATCATAATATAGAATTATGTGCATATAAACAATTAAGTGATTAAGGAAAATTAGAAAATTAATTCATGAAGCAAACTTTAAAGTGGTTTTTAAGACTTTCATCTTATCTAAAGATAGCACTAGATGCAATATTTTTAACAGCAAATTATTCCTTTAACTATCTTATATTATTTTTATTATAACTTCCTGTCTTATACCCTTTCACTATTTGTGTTGGTTTGCGGAATCAAGTCATTTCTCGCATAAGAGATAATACATTATTTCTCTCCTTACCTTCTCTTCCCTACATAAAATTTTACTTATTTAATATAGCTAAAAGACAACTAAGATGATATTACTAGAGATACACTGGAAATCAGGGTTTTCTATCTTTATCTTCTTTTTTATTTATGTAAATTTTTACTTATTTAATATAGTTTAAAGGTGGTTAAGAAATATTACTAGAGATGCACACGTTGGAGAGATTGAGAGAGAAGGCGCCTTAAGCACACAAAAAAAGAGCCGTTACATTCCCACAAGGCGGCAGAGTCCATGCGATGTGAAAAAGCAACCGCCTCGTCCTCTTCCTCTTCCCGAATTAATATCGTCTCCTCGCCTTCGCCTTCCAGATCCAAGAATTCTTCTCCTCCCCAACTTCCTCTTCCCAATTCTCAACCAAACACGGCTTCCGCCTCCACCCATGCCTGCACCCAGCCGCGCCCCAGCTCCCTGCCTCCCTCTAGAAAAGAACCGCGGTGGCGACGGCCAAGGCGGGCTCTTCCGCTGCGGACTGGCGGCGGCGGTCACTAGTCACCGAGGGCAGCGGCGCACCGGTCGTCGGCGTCGTCTGGAAGGCTGTGCCTTCGCGGTCTGCTCTTTGAATTAGGTAGCCTCAGATACTATCTTCGGCGGGGTTTCCGACCATCTTTTTGCTAGATTCGGTTGGATTAGGATACGAATTTGGTTAGGGGTTTCTACGTTCATTTGCGTTCTTGGTTACGATGCGAAATTGATGAGGGGTTTCTGGGTCTCAGGTGCTATCGTCGCTTTAGGCCGTACCTTTGCCGGTTGCTCTTCGAATTAGGTTTTTGCCTCAGATACTATCCTCGCCGAGGTTTTCGACCAAGGGTTTGTACGTTCACACGCATTCTTGATTAGGATGTGAATTCGATGAGGGGTTCCTAGGCCTCAGATACTGATTAGTTCGTTTTTGGCATGTCCATTTTTACGTTTTTCTACTTTGCTAACGATTACTGCAGTTCTACCTGTATTGTCCGTACCCGTTTGTTTGCTTTTCTCCCCCTCTTCCTCTGCGTTTGTAGTACACTTCGCCGTTTCGGCATCGATCGGTAATTTATAATTACATTTTCTGAATGAAGCCTTCCGCTGTAGCTCCGTAGATTCCAGAATTGATATATTCAGTTTACGCCTGGTTACTTACATTACGTTCGCGTGTACTTTCCATCCATGCTTTGCTCACTGCACGGTTTATAGTCATGCTTTCTGTCTCGGATTGATGTTCACCATGTCGTCCTTGCGAATTCTTCTGCAGCTCCACTATTCCTGTGAATATGCATGCTTTCCAGAGTTCCTTACGACTTTAGTTGCGTATATTGAATTTTTTCCCATTTCCAGTTGTAACGTTTTCTGTTTCATTTGTTATGCAGGAGGGCCTTAGTACGGTGTGTGGTGAAATGTATTTGCCTTCCTTCTGATCTTAAGGTGTTCGTTCTGTTTTACTCTCTACGGCCTCCGTTCATACGACGGCTTTACTGATCTTCACCGTGGTAACTATTTCTTATACAGAGTTTCTTACTTATGATGTTCTTCACCGTTTACGAGCTCTATATGCGCTATTTATTTTACCTTTTCCCTTACTTCACAGTGCGTCCATGCTTTTCTTACTTCTACATGCTATTTGCTTGAATGGATTCATACGGTATTGTTATGGTCTACTGTGTTGCCTTCGCTAGGCTACCCAACCTGCCTGCTGTACCGCTTTTTCCCGCATATTACCGTTACTCAGAACAAAGATAGTTGCTTTCCAGAATGCATATGCGTTGTTACCTTCTTATTACTCTTCTTGTTTTCTACACTTTGTTGCCTTTTTATTTAGTTATATTCTTTGCCTGATTGTCCCTACTTACCACGCTTCCTAATTTATAAACAAATTATTATACATACCTACTTACGTGTTCAATGGACAAGTGCTAACTGGCTTTACCTGATATCCTAGATTACAGCTCACCTCTTTTCTTAGCGGTTAATATGCCTTACTACTAGTTATGCTTACCTAATGTTACTTGGTTCTGTAATTGACTCAGTTCCCTATTGTATTTGCTACCTACTCTTTGTTTTTGGGAGTGTCTATACAACATTCGACTATTTTTGAGTATAAAAACAGTCAGATTTTGAGCCGTTAGATAGAGATCCAACGCCCTAGATCATTTCTTTTTGGAGGGGGGTCATTTTTGGAGGGGGGCTTGTATGGATGGATCCGTTGGATGGAGATCTAACGCCCCAGATCAATCTAACTGTTTTTGTCCTCAAAAACAGTCGAAGTCGAATGTTGTATAGCAATACTCTTATTTTTGTACACACTCGGCAATGTTTGTTTCCTTTATTTCCTTTCACGGACCCATCCTATTTTACTATACCTTGCCATCAAACCACTTTATACATCAAACATTTCATTTCTTCACCAATTCTTTCATGTGGTGCTATTCTTATTCGGTTTCACAAATTCATCCTATTTTATTACACTTTGCCATCGGCTCATTTTTTACACGCAGACCATTTAATCGCCTTACCTACTTCTTATGCAGTATTATTTTTGATGCAACACTTTCGTTGTTTGTACACTTTTTAAGATTTACTGCTCCATTTGTTCATACCTGCCTACTTGACCTTTCCTACATGCTATTTCTTCTGTGTTTCAGATGCCTGTTTAGATCTGTGATCTGTTACTCATATCTATCTGCTAACGTTCCTATATACTATTTCTGCTATGTTTCATATATTTGTTTACATTTGCAGTGCGTTAGTTCGTTGTGTTTATTTATTTCGTTTTTGCCACCTACCAGTCTACATTTACGCTTGATCTGCTTATTGCACTGCCTTTTCTAGATTTTACTACTGTTACCTGC
>CM029666.1:64485462-64533159 GCA_017311315.1 Dendrocalamus latiflorus
ACAAACATCTGAGAATTTTTGAACAAATCAAACATCGTGACGCATTTGTGAAAGCTTTCAGACAGATAAATGAATCATTTTCGAAGTACACTCAGAGGTTTGGGGACTTGCTATGTAATTTACTTCGATTAAAATGTAGGCGTATTGAGTCATCATACACCTAAGCATGACATCTTAACATCCGTAGGGCCAGTCTATCTAAAAAATAGGGTGAAGTCATTGGAGTGACCAAATGGACAGGACGTTTTCTAGCATTTTGTCCTTGCATTCGTTCTGCATGCAGTACAACAGTACATGCTTAATAAAAAAAATCAAATCGGCTACTTAACCTTTGAAGGAGTCCAATCTCGACGATTTTGGACCTGTTCTTTTTTGCTGTAGCTTGTGGTTTTTGGCTGCGGCTTGTGGTTTTTAGGCTATTTGTATGAGAGATTATAGAGTAACAAAAACTCACGTGCGGTTTTTACCGATATAAATGAAGTCAGTAAAGTATGTTATACAATTAACTAGTAGACCTTATCTTGAAAAAAAATACTCCGTTTAAAAGTTAATTACTGTAGAAAAGCCGAAAAACAGCTTTTAGAAGCAGAAAAGAACAATGCTTTTATCTGCAGGTTTGGATTTTATCCGTAAAAGGCCTGAAAGTTGACTTGGAGACAGGAACCTGCTTTCTGTTGAGGAACCGACGCTGGAGACCAGTCCGAGCGATTTCTCTGCTTAGAACAAGAACGAATCAATCACAGAATCACAGAACAATAGATTGAACACAGAGAGGTAGAGAGAACTCCTGGTCTTTCTTTATTGCTTTAGATTGCATCGGGGTACATAATGAGGGGGGTCTAGGTCCCTATTTATAGTCTATGGTGGGGTGCCCAATTAGATCAGGACTCTGGATAGAGTCCAGGTTTCCTAACACTCCCCCTTGGGCACTCACCAACATGCTCATGCCTCGTCAAAACTCCATAAAAACCCAGTGGGAAAAATTTGGAGAAAGAGTACATGATACATGTGATGCTGCGATGCACGAATTGCCTCGTTAAAAACCTTGGTCGAGAAACTTCATGGAAAACTCGTCAAGGGAAAAAGAGTACAATTCACCCAAATTCATTTAGTCTGCAAGACTTTATTTTTGGGTACTTAATCTTCATGATCAAGATTTATTAGCGGGCTTGTGAGAATTCTCCCCCTGAATTCTGCACTTCTCTAAGTCTCATCATTTCAATTCCACGCACGCACCTTTCAAAACTAGATGCGCGGAGTGACTTAGTGAACAAGTCTACATGACTTAGTGTGCAGTACTTTAATCTTGTCCATCTTTGCAATTCACGAGCATAGAGGAAATTGGGGTTGATATGCTTACATAGCCCGTCTGCACTAGTGCAACGCAAGCTGCATTATCTTCATGGATAATTGTGGGGGTTTGCACAATGTTCATTCCACATGACTGCCGGATGTGGTGATCCGTTCAGCGGAACCAAGCGCACTCTCGTGCGGCTTCATACAGTGCTATAATTTCTTAGTGGTTCGTCGAAGTAGCTATCAGGCTTTGCTCAGACGATTTTCATGAAATTGCAGTTCCACCACACAGAAATACATAGCCTGTTTGTGACTTAGCGGTATGCGGGTCCGACAGGTGCCCAGCATCTGCATAGCCAATCAAGTTCAAATCTTGATTCTTTCTGTAAAACAATCCAATGTCTTTGCTTCCTTGGAAGGTGTCCTTTATGCCCTGCCAATGCCTTTTGGTGGGCTCTGCACTGTACCTTGCTAACAGGTTCACGACAAATGTAATGTCTGATCTAGTGCAGTTTGCTAAATACATGAGTGCTCCCACTGCACTCAAGTATGGGAATTCCGGTCCCAGGACTTCCTCCCCCTCTTCCCTTGGTCGGAAAGGATCTTTTTCTTGCTGTAAAGACCTACCGATCATCGGTACTTTCGAGAAAATTGCCTTCTCGAAGCCAAACCTTTCAAGCACCTTCTGGGTGTAGGTTGACTGATGTACCAAGAATCCTTCAGGGACATGCTCAAGCTGTAAGCCTAAGCAAAACTTGGTCTTGCCCAAATCTTTCATTTCAAATTCTGACTCCAAGTAGGAGCTTGCTTCTTTTATGTCTTCGGCTGTCCCGATGATATTCAGATCATCTACATACACAGAGATTATACAGAATCCATTCTGGGATCGCCGTATAAATACACAAGGACAGTCTTCATTGTTCGTGTAGCCTTTCTTGCAGAGAAAGTCGCTCAAGCGATTATACCACATTCTTCCAGATTGTTTCAGTCCATACAGTGACTTTCTGAGTTTCACACTGTACAGATTTCTATTTGCTTTGTCTTGGTTCGGGAGAGGAATTCCTTCAGGGACTTTCATGTAAATCTCCGAATCCAAGTTACCGTAAAGGTATGCAGTCACAACATCCATCAATTTCATTTCCAAATTCAAGTTCACTGCCATTGAGATCAAATATCTAAAGGTAATTCCACTCATGACTGGGGAGTAGGTTTCTTCATAATCAACTTCAGGACGTTGAGTGAAACCTTGGGCTACAAGCCTTGCTTTGTATCTCACTACTTCATTTCTTTCATTTCTCTTTCGAACAAATACCCACTTGTACCCAACGGGGTGTATGTGGGGAGGTGTGCGGCATACGGGCTCAAACACCTCTCTTTTATTCAGAGATAGCAATTCAGTTGCTATTGCCTTCTTCCAATCTTCCCAATCTGATCTTTTCTTACATTCAGCGAGCGATGCAGGCTCGGGATCAAAATCGATGATGGTGGCAATTTTCTTTGCGAAGTAGATATCGATATTAGCTGTTGTCCTATTCATGGACTCTCCCGTGTGCACATAATTTATAACTATTTCTTCATGAGTTGCTTCTTCTGGAGCTTCACCTTGCGCATCGCTTCTTTCAATTGCGGTGGCAAGTCCCTTTAGTTTTTCGGCTCCGATGTGTGCGCACACATCCATGCCGATGGGGATATTCAGATCCGGTATGCCCTTTTCTGAAGGTGCCATACTTGTGCCAGGTCTCAACTGGCTCCCCTTCTCATTCTGGGGGACTTCAATGATCGGCTGTGATAAATCCCTCTTATCCTTCTTCACCAGGCGTCCCCGGTTACTAAGGATTCAAGGAACCGGAGTTCTCGTCCTCTTTTTTATTTTTATGAGGCCTCTGGACGAGATTAGGGATACCTTCAGTTTCTTTGGTATTTCAACCCTCTCCGGTGCAGTGCGTGTAGGCACATGCGACTTAGTCACGCTCTTCAAATCACTAAAGTGATCAAGCAGTTAATTTGCTAGTTCTTGCAAATCGATTGTCTTCTGGACTTCTCTTGTCTTCTGGACTTCTCTATTTGCTTCACTAATGCATGGGTCTTCTGCATGGATTTCCCAGGCTTGCCACATAATTTCCCGACATTCTTCATCAAGGGGTTGATTTCCTCCCCCTAATGTTGGGAAATTTTTGGTGGTGACACTTTGCGCTAGTTGCATAGGTGAATGGATGTTGTAGGCCGAAGGTCTAAGGTTGATGAGATTCGCTGCATGAAGGACTGCGTGTCCCCAACATGTAGCTGGCAAATTACTTTTATGCAAGAGGGGTCGGGCAATAAATTTAATTCTTTTAATTAAAGCCTCTGCCAAACCATTCTGAGTATGGACATGCGGTATCGAGTGCTCAACTGCAATTCCCATCGCCATGCAATAATCATCAAATGCCTTTGAAGTAAATTCTCCGGTGTTGTCCATTCGAATGGACTTGATATGATGATCTGGAAACACATTTCTGATGCGAATGATCTGCGAGATCAATTTTGCAAAGGCGTGGTTTCTTGTGGACAACAAACCCACATATGATCACTTCGAAGAAGCGTCAATGAGCACTATAAAATACTTAAATGGCCCTGAGATGGGCTGAATGGGACCGCAAATATCACCCTGGATGCATTCCAGGAATGCAGGGACTTCATCCTTCACTTTCAGAGTGGAGGGACTAGTTATTATTTTCCCAGTGCACATGCAGGGCACACAAAATCTTCATGATTGGGAAATTTTTCATTAATATTATGCCCATGCGAGTTATTTATTATGTTTCTCATCATCCTAAGACCTAGGTGGCCTAATCTGTCATGCCAGAGACAGAAGAGTTTGGAGCTTTTAAATACCGTCTTCAGGACAGTGTACGCTGCAGGCGCCTTAATGTTGGTATAATATAGCCCAATTTCTAGTGAAGGGAGTTTTTCTGATTCCATTCTCGTCGCGCTTCGTAATGAGCAGGTATTCCGTACCGTACTCTTCTTTAGTCTCAACGTGGAAACCATTTGCGCGGATATTCTTAAAACTTAGGAGAGTTCAAGTCGATTCTGGGTACAATAAGGCTTCTTCAATGACCAAAGTTGTGCCCGTTGTGGCTCTTCTGAAACCGATCATACATGCATCGCTTCCGGCGATTGTCGTAAGGCTGCCAGTGCTCTTACGAATCGACTGAAAATTCTTAATCTCTCTTAAGATGATATTCCTTGTGCCGCTGCTAGCTAAGCACACTTCCTTCATAGGGCGCTACACGTGTTCTAATATAGGGTATTTATTAACATGTATGAGAAGGCAATCAACATATAAATAAAATACTCCAATATCAGAACATATCATGCCATCATAAACTGAATAAATGAATGAATTCTTCAAATATCATCCAACCATCACGAGAAACAACAGTTCTTAAGTACCATCCATGCAAATTCTAAAATATTCTTCCACACAAAATAAATGACAATTAAAGTCGAAATGCATTCAGTGCACTAGACTTCTTCTGCTATTTTCTCGGGGTTGACATTCTCTTCAAGAGAAATCATGGCGTTAACTACTTCTAGGTCGAGAGGGATTACTGCTGTCGTGATGGTTTCAACTTCCATCGGTGCAGGCAGCTACTCAGAATTCTCCCCCTCAGCCGATGCAGAGTGGGCTTCATACTGCCCTTGACCATCCCGCTTTGGCTTGCTGGCCTTATTCTCTCGTGGAGCATCTGATTCGCCTTTCTGGGCTGCGGCCTTACCCTTCCTTCCCCTTCTCTCATTAAGAGCTTTTCGCACCTTGTAGCTCCCGGCGTTGGCTTCACGGCCAGCGGAGCTCCCAGGTGGCTGAGTGACGTAGTTCTTACGGAGAACTTTGTCCTGAGCCTCCGCAACTTGCATTATATCAGTCAATTCGGCGTATTCCTCATAGCCATCTTGACGATAGTTGTGTGCGGATTGTGCTATATTGGGGTGGAAGGTTTTTCTCAATTTTTCGTATTGGGGTACAAATCCTGTGCAAGGCAGAATTGTATTCCCTGACCGTCTTAAAGTCAGCAAAACCTCAGTCTGATCCACTCTCGCTCTGCTTGAGGAAGAATGTTGTACTTTAGCCTCTCAAACCGCTTCTGGAGTGCGGTCCAGAGTGCTAGCGCACTATTCTCTACCATGTACTCATTCTTGAGAGTGAGGCAGAAGTGGTGCCTGAGAAAATGAAGTGCCTGATCATTCTCTTTAGGCGTGGGTTAAGCGTCATTCAGTCTGCTAATCCCAATAGTCGCGCGGAGCTTCCTGGCTCCAAGCACAATCTCGACATCGGATGCCTACAACAGATAGTTTTTGGCCATGCTGGGCCAGCTCCTCAAACTTCTAGTTCGTGATGCTAGTCATTTAAATGTGTATAAGTCTACTGCTGGTAGACATGCACGGGATAATTCACTGCGGGTAAATAAATGGTACAAAAGATTCTCGTAATGTTCCAGAATTTTCTATACATTTTCTATAATTTTACTGCTAATTTCGGTGATTAAAAGCAATTTAAACAATTACAATTAACCAAAAACAGTAAACAAATACAGAAAATACATAAAACAGTAATGGCATAAATAAATAAGCTTCAAATGCTAAAATTGATGCAAAATTCAGATTCTCGAGGCCCTTTTATGCTAAAATATGAAATTTCAGCAAATTCTGCAATTCCAGAGGGTTTCTACGCAAATTTTCAGTTCAGAGAAAAATTCGCTCAATTTTCTGATTTACCGAGGGGTTTTCTGTAAAATTCTGGACCCACTCGTAAATTTGAGGACCTACTGGTAATTTTCGGAACTACCGAGGCTTTTCTGCAAGATTCTGAAGTTAAATGCAATTGTTAGGGTCTCAACGGTGATTTTCATAATTTTCGGGGGTTTATTTGCAATTTCACCCCCTCCCCCCTCCTCCACACGCACGGCCTTTTTTTTTCGGACGGGCTTCTTTCCCCCCCCCCCCCCACCTGCGGCCCATGTGGCTTGTTTTATTTCGCCCAAACAAGCCCATCGGCCGGACGGCCCACTTTGGCCCGGTGGCCCACCCGGCCGTTTTTTATCCGGTCGGTAGGGTTTCCCCTGCCGTCCGTTCGTGGTGGCGGCGGCAGCCCGAACAGGCGAGTCGCGCGGGGCGCACGGCGGGGCGGTTCGACTACCCGGCGACGGCTGCTCGGCGACTTCAGGGCGCGGAGGCGGGGCCGGGTGCCGTGCGGTGGCGAACCGGTGGGTGCCGTGCAGCGGCGGTCCCGGTGAGGCGGGGCAGTTCGGGTGCCGTGCGGCGGCGGTCCCGGTGAGACGACGGATCGGGAGGTGGCTGCGGGCCGGAGCGGCGATTCGGCGGTGGGACCAGCGCGAGGCGGAGGCGGCGCGGCAAACGGGGAGAAGCCGACGGCGGTGTGCAGGCGCTTGCGGGCGCGGGAAAACCAAGGCGCATGCGGGCGCAGGCGGCATGGAAGGCCGAGCGTGGTGGCCGGCCAGGCGCATACGGGCGCATGGCTAGCTTCGAGCGACGCGGCACTTCGGGTGGCGCGGTGGGAGATGATGGCGCCAGGCGGTGTAGGCGAAGCGGCACTCGGGATGCGGGGAAAATCGAGTAGGCGGCCGTGCGGCGGCGCCATTAGCTCCGGTCGCCGGGCTCGGACCGAACACACACGGCAGCTCATGCGGGGCGGCGGCGGGAGAAGCCGACTTCGAGCGGCGGCCGACGTAAACACCCGAGCGGCGGTGCGGGCCAGAAGTCGAAGTGCCGGTGGCGGCGCGTGCTGGCGCGAGCCACGGGCGGCGACGCTGGCCAGAAACTGAGGCGATGGTGGTGACGCGTGCGGGCGCAAGCCACAAGCGACGGCTGGTCTTCGGGCGAGGCCGACACGGCGTGGGTGGCCGAAGCCGGAGCGCATGCGGGCGCAAGGCGGCGACTTCGGACCGAACGGTAGTGGAGGTCGCGCGTACGGGCGCGAGCGCGCGTGCAGGCGCATTAATGCCGAGCTGCAGAGGATCGACCATGGTGGCTTCACCGGCGATGGCTTCTGGCCATTGCTCGTTTTCTTTTCGTGCAGGGGCCAACCAAACAACAATAAAAGAATAGATGCATAAATTTTCGTACAGTGATCATGCTGGATCAAACAAAGCCATGTAAAATTTCAGTTTTCAATCTACGATGCAATCAACATCTACCCCGTTTCGTAATCCACCGATCGACATTGTGCCGGCGATTTCAGATCTGCTCGCGGTAGATTTAGGGCGGATTTGCATCGTTCTACAGTGCAATCAACATCTACCCCGTTTCATAATCTACCGATCGGCATTGTGCCGGCGACTTCAAGTCTGCTCGCGGTAGATTAGGGCGGATTTGCACCGTAGAATTTCAATCTAGAACGCGGAAAGAAAATACAGATTCAAAAGCGATCTAGAAAATTCAATCTGTGCTTCGATGATTACCTCGTTCACCGGAGCGAAGTCGTGCTGATAACGTGTTGAGGAACCGACGCTGGAGACCAGTCCGAGCGATTCCTCTGCTTAGAACAAGAACGAATCAATCACAGAATCACAGAACAATAGATTGAACACAGAGAGGTAGAGAGAACTCCTGGTCTTTCTTTATTGCTTTAGATTGCATCGGGGTACATAATGAGGGGGGTCTAGGTCCCTATTTATAGTCTATGGTGGGGTGCCCAATTAGATCAGGACTCTGGATAGAGTCCAGGTTTCCTAACACTTTCCATTTCAAGTGCCAATTAAAAGAATCTTCCATCAGTAGAATTGAAAACATCCACCACTGTAAACAAATTAACTGTTTCACTTTCGATGATTAGTTGGAAGCAACAACCAACACATCAGCCAATGCATAGTTAGCATTCCAAGAAAATAAATTGCCGTGCTACGTTTATTTAACTGAAAAAATGACCACCAAGAAGAAGTAGCTAGGCCTTCTATTCATCTTAAATACACATGCATTGCATCCCTCTCTACACAGCTTACAGGTTTCCGTTTGCAAAAGGTTTTTGGGAACATGGAGATATTGTGGTGCTCCATTGTGCTGGCTCTGCTGGCCGGGACAGATCATGTTCACAGCCAGCCTACTACACAAGGTACGTAGTAATCTTTAAAAAAGAAGAAGAAAAAGATACTTCTGTCCAGTAAGTCCAGTTAATCCTCTTACAGTTAGTACTCAACCGGATAAACTTGCCCTTTCATATCTCAATTTTTCGCTAACAGTTTCTGTTTATACGTATAACTGATTTACCGGATCTGCATGTATGACAAGATGGAACGTGCAGGTAGCATTTGCTTTTAAATTTGTCTTTGATTCAGATCATCGTATCAGAATGCATGTACCTACGACACGTATCACCTTATCAACGTTTTATATAAAAAGAGAAGGTGTGTTCCTTCACTGAACGTACTACTCTCGCTCGCAGGCTTCATAAGCATCGACTGCGGCCTGGCCGATGGCGCTGGCTACAACGACGCGACCAACATATGGTACACCTCCGACGGCCAGTACGTCGACCGCGGCAGCAACGCCAAAGTCGCCGCGAGCTACTTGACCGCGGGGCTCCCGCGGCAGCTCGGCACGGTGCGGAGCTTCCCGCAGGGGGAGAGGAGCTGCTACACGCTGCAACCCGTGGTCGCTGGCGGCAAGTACCTGGTAAGGGCAACGTTCCTGTACGGGAACTACGACGGCCTGCAGAGCGCGCAGGCCGGCGGTAAGCCGCTGCTGTTCGAACTCCACCTCGGCGCCAACTTCTGGCGGCGGGTGAACGTGTCGGACGCGGCGCGGGAGTACAGGTTCGAGGCGGTGCACGTCGCGGTGGCAGATTTTATATGGGTTTGCCTTGTGAATATTGGCTCCGGCACGCCGTTTATCTCGGCGCTCGAGCTGCGGCCGCTCAACAGCGCGCTTTATCCGCACGCCACGGAGAGTCAGACGAACTCGCTGCTGTATCTGTACAATTACGGGCCAACCACCAATCAAAGGATCAGGTCGGTGTATCTAAAATCCTAGCTTACAGATAAAACCAGTCGAATTGGTTCCTTTGAACACTTTACAGGATGTTTGTGCAATACGCTTAACCAAGAGAAAGAGGAAACAGCATACCGTGCAGTCTTAAGTTATTTTTTTTCAACAAGCTGCGCGTGATTACTTTACCATTGCATGATGTACGTGGATAAGAATTATTTTCGCGAGGAAAAAGGACCTTTACGTAATTTTCGGAAAACAGAAGGGAAGTGGCTCCCCCGACCGTACGCGAAACCGGGCGACACGCGCCGGCCGAGGGAGCGTCCGGGGCGACGTGGCCAGCATCGCTGCCCCGGAATGCTTCCGCTAATGTAGTTGTTATGATGTGCAAATCACATAGCCGATAGAAACATGCATAGGTTAAATCAGTACTGCTGAGCTTATAGTTTATATATAAATAAACACACGTCTCAAAGCTAATCCAATGAGAAAAAAGTCAACATAGCCTTAACTGAAAAAAAAGCAAATTACAAATATCAAACTGATATAAATACTATGTTACCTTTTTCTACTAGAAAGAAGCATATCTATTGTTAATGGTCTATTCAGTGATAAAGTGCTGATGCCACCTAAGACCGTCCAATCTAGCCTATGCAGCTTGGATTGAGGCGGATAAAGGTCCCCAACTCACTTGCGTAATTTTTCTATAAACCCTCCACATGGTTCAAATATTTCACGAAAAAGCCCACGGCTCACCTCTGCCCTCTCCTCCCTCTCACTCGCTCTCGCCTCCCCACTGCCCCATCGCCCCCCCCTTCTCCCTGCCTCGTGGCGCTGCCATCCTCCCCGCGTCCCTCCCTCTTACCCATTCGCCTCTCTCCTCTCTATCTCTCCTCAGCGACGATGATGATGGAGGCCAAATCTAGCTGGCAGGGTTGAGGGCGACTACGGTGGCGACCCGATCTGGCCAGTGGGGTTGAGGGCAATAGCAGTGGCTCTCCCTCTCTCCTCTGCCCAGGGCAATAGCAACTCGAGCCAGCGAGCGCCACCCCAGCGAGTGAGGTGGCGGCGGATGCTTGGGTAGCAAGTGAGGAGATGCGGAAGCTCGGGCCGGTAAGCAAGGAGGCGGTGAGAAGGTTGGCGAGGTCTAGATCCTTCAACAGGAGGCCAGTGAGGTTGGATCCGGTAGCATCATCCTCATCTTCATCGTCCATTGGAGAATCCGACGGTGGGGATGCTAGTGAGGGCCGGATTCAACGACGATAAGTCCAGTGAGGACAGATGCAGTGGCGTCATCCTCGTCTCCATCATCTGTCGGTGAGATCAGATCCAATGGTGTGGAGGCCGTGGGGTCAGATCTAGGCATCGTCCTCATCTCCGGTGATGGGATCCAATCATCTTTGTTGACGGGTACCTCCCCTTCGGCAAGCCGCCTTGCTTATTCATGGGTGGCAAAGTGTTTAGCATGGCGGTGCCTGGGTGTGGGCGGTGCAAGAGGGAGAGCGAGCGAGAGGAAGGGCCAAGGGGAGGAAGGCGGCACAAGGGGGCAGGGAGGAGGGCAGCAGCTTGGCACGGTGGGACAACAAGTAGTGCACAGCTAGGAGGTGAGAGGGAGGGAGAACAAGCGAGAGGGAGGAGAGAGAGGGAAAGGGGAGAGGTGAGCATTTGTGAAATATTTCAACCATGTGGTAGGTTTCTAGAAAAAATATGAATTGGGGGCCTCCTACTCACTGCCATCTGAGCCGTACGGGGCTAGATGAACGACCTTAGATTGCATTAGCACTCTATTATTAAATATGGTTTTAGCACTAGATATGCTCTCCCGTACTGGAATATCTACAAATAACTATTTTTTATCACTCAAATTCATCAGTATTATTTAAAATTCACATCATTCTTACTTTTCTCTCAACAGACTTTTGTATAGGTGGATTTTACTTAGGGCTTTGTTACATAGGTGGAGATTACTTAGGTCCTAGAATATTTAAGGCTTTTTTTAGATAGGTGGAGATTAGAACCAATTCATTTGGATTGGTCTAGGTTTTAGTTCAATTTACCTGTCCATCTAAATGGGTTGGATTTAAATTCTACCTATGCAAACAAGCCACTAAACTACATATACCCTTCTTCCAAACAAGCCATTAAACTTCATATACCCTTCTTTTTACTAAAACCCTTCAATTTGGGGAGATTGGATCATATACCCTCTTTTTAGTTGGGAAATTGAGGATTTACCCTCCACATCTCAATGACACGTGGGGTCATCATAAGTCACTGACACGTGGGCCAGGAAGGTAAATCCTCAATTTCCATCTAAATGGAGGGTGTATGATCAATTTTTTCTTCAATTTGCCTTTCACCCTGTTTGGCTCCCTATAATTATATATTCAATTGTGTTCCAAAGCCTATTATAGTAGAATTTGCATTTGATTCTGGGGATTCGAATTCGAATTTTCATGTTCGAGTGCCATCTGGATTTAGGAAAGATTTACACTACACCCAAATCCTCAGTTCTTTGATCCCCTCTCCGTCATCGATCTCACAGACACTACACGTCTACACCCTACCACCAACCCTCTCTCTTCCCAAAAGCATCCACTACACACTACTACTCCCCATCGACTACCAATCTCCACAAGACCACCACGACGAGCGGTGGATGCGAAGCGCTTCGGCGGCAAGGGGTCGGAGGTGGGGATGGCGACGCTCAGGGCTGGCTAGGAGACACGGAGGCAGGAGTTTGGAGATGGCAACAGCAAAAGCTTAGAGATGGTAGCATCAGCGACGGCGGGAGGAGCTCGAAGACGACGGTTGTGGTGGCTTCCTCCGTTGCCATCGTCACCTCCTAACCTTAGGCCGGCCAACGCCACATCGCCTCTCAAGCGCCGGTGATGGGATGTGAGCAAGTGGAGTCAGGCAGAGACGCAGAGTCGAGCAAGAAGTTAACGTCGTGCGATTTTGCACGATTGATGGATAAGTGGGAATAATTGGTACCAGTTGGTTGGTTGCCTCTTTGGAATTGTTTGCAATCATTTATTCCAATTCTCAGTGATAGCTAAACAGCCGTATGCTTGTAATTGAATTCCGATTCTATGATTCTACGGCCAATTCCTGATTGCTAAACAGAGTCGGTACATCTCGCAGAAAGACAATTCGGCATTGATGCGCTAGATAGGTGTAACTGATTGGTATGCGCAGGTACCCGGACGACCCCTACGACCGTATCTGGACGCCGTACCCGTACGACCCGACAGTATGGACCGAGCTCACTAACACCGCCTCCATCCAACGCGTCACCGACAAGTTCGAGGTTCCGCTCTCAGTGTTGCAGACGGCTGTGACGCCTGCTAACTCCACTGTCCTCAGCTTCCTCCAGTGGCTGCCGGAGACGAACGCCTTGTCGCCGCCTTCCTACTTCGCCGTCGTCAACTGTGTTGAGCTGGCCATCCTCAGCGGCAATGCCTCCCGCTGGTTCAACTACACCGTCAACGGCAGAACCGTCTTTGGCCCGGATAAACCCTCCTACCTCAGCGACGAATACGTCTACAGCACCGAGGGCCTGCCGCAACTAGACCATTATGACTACGCGCTCGTCTCCAACGAGAACTCCACGCTGCCTCCGCTAGTCAACGCCGCGCAGGTCTACTCCATCCTTGAGCTCGCTATCCCCATGACCGATAAAGCCCAAGGTAAGCCCCTTAGGTGCTTGTTGAATTACCTCAGCGAAAGAAGTTATTTTGACATCTTCCAAATGGGATGTCCATTGGCATAAGATATCATTAGGAAACATTGAGTAACAAGGATATCGGGTAATGCAATGTAATATATTAGGTGATATAATCAGGTAGTATTAACTATCAAGGTAACATTAGGGAATAGCCACGTCAGGATAATTATGTGATGTTAGTACTTACTACTTAGTACCAATTAACAATAACATAAAATTCTCGGTAAGTAATACCTTGTAAAGCAGCTAACTTGGATCCGATTGTTTGCCTAGAATTAGAATAGCAATATCCAGTTATTTTGTAGACAATTCTAAATCAGGACGAAGAAAAATTACATTATTTATCTTCGAATGTCAATACTCAACAGCATGGCTTGGAACTGTAGAGCATGATGAATCAAACTCGTATTCATGGTTTGTTGTTTATATCAGTGCTCTGATTAACCATACTTGTACTATGTAGTTAAAGCCATTATGGACATCAAGGGACAATATGGCGTGAAAAGAAACTGGATGGGTGATCCATGCTCTCCAAATAATTACGTCTGGGATGGCCTGAGTTGTAGCAGCACAGCGGCTAACCCAACAGTTGTATCTATGTGAGTATGCAAAAAAGGAAAATTCATATAATCTTCTAATTTAAAGCTAGCAGTAGCACATATCTTGACGGTTTGAGCCATCTGTGCAGAAATCTATCTTCCAGTAATTTGAGTGGTCCGATACACAACTCCTTTTCGGAATTTGTATCAATCAAATTTTTGTAAGTGTTACTGATCAATATAGCATATACCCTTTGCTCTTGTTTAAGTTAGTGTACTGCATGCTATGGAGAATTTTATTTTTGTGATTTTTTATGATTTAATGCAAAAAAGGGAATTATCTCAGTGAGGTGGATTTGGCTCACTCTCTTTAGAAAATCTGAATAAGTAATTGGAATCTAAATAGGCTTTAAGTTTTAACCCAGCATGATCAATTGGTCTAAAAAAATATTGTAGTCGCTTTTTCCCTCAACAAAAATTTCCAAACTTTTCACTAAGGATTTGGAAGGAAAAACTTAAAGTGCATGAATGATATTCAGCATCATAATCTTTGACACATAATGATTAAATTCCTGCGACACTACAAATGGCACATCAGATTGCCAGTGAAAGTTTTCTGTTTGCAAATGCATGTAAGACGCAGGATGACTAGATGGGTTTATGGTCTCGATATTCTATGTAGAATTATGCGGTAAATAAGCAAAAACACGCATTTCTGATTGTCGACTTTGTTCTTAGGTGTTCTCACATAGATATAACTGCTTAATTCTTGTTCATTGTAATTCTACAATCATATGGAATTGCACTAGATGTTTTTTCAAGTTCCTGAGTTTCTAAGTAGCAATTTGCACCAGGATTAAAGTTATTCCCTGTTATACACATAATAGTCTCGCTTGTATATCTTTATTCAATTCTGACACCTGGCTTGAAATTGGAGTCCACACTATGACAGCCATCTAATTGACATAATTACTTTGACACAACTGAATGGAGTGCTTCTAAGTGCCAATACCAAGGGTTTTAGTCTGTTTAGAACATAACTATAAAAAACCTAAAAATAGATATGCTCATCTGCTTAATTATCATTTCAGGGATTTGTCTTACAACAACCTGACTGGAGGCATACCCAGTTTTCTAGCAGAATTACAATATCTTCAGGTCCTGTAAGTGATACAATCATACAGAACGTTCTTCATTCATCTAATTCATTATTGGAATTTGGAATGTTTGACTTTCCATGGATTCCAGAAATCTATCAGGAAATAATTTCACTGGACAAATCCCTGATGCTCTTTTGAAGAAGTCAAATTCTGGCTTTCTTACATTCAGGTTTTCTTATGCTTACTTTGCTCATATTTCTTTTCAAGGTTGGAAGATATGTTTTGTTTGATTTGTGTACCCTATTGTTGCGTTAACAGGTTTGTAGATAATTGATGCTAGTGATAGGAAATCCCAAGGCGGATTAGTTTTTCTTTTTGTTCAGTTTTACGGGACCCGGATTTATCAATCTGGAATTCTCTATAGTTTCACCGTACTATTTCCTGAATCAGTAGATATTTGCACGTAGATACCTTGTTGAACATCAATACATATATCGCAAAAGCAAAGTAATACAATAGTAGACTTACACATGGGCCGATCAGTCCGAAATCTTTAAAGAGCAACAGTGGAAACGGAACAACACACAGGTGGGACCCTCAGGATATACCCATAGGTAACTAACTGGGGCTCGTGACCTAGTTCTTGACCTCATCACCTTCCAGTCTTGTGAACGCCCTTAGATAACTGCATGGCTTTTCTTTCTCATTCTTTCTTACTAAATAATAGTAATTGAGCAAAAGTGAGTTCGACAATACTCAACAAGCCACCACATATAATGCAATTATAATATATGTAAGGCTAGCAAAAGGAGGCTTAAGGTTCTTTTGTCTGCAAAAAGCCACAAATAAAATACAATAAGTAGAAAGGCTGAGACTTAGCATTTTAACTGAACATGTTTTAAAGTGTGTAAGAGTATGTAGTAATAATAGCAGTGTAGGTTCTATCCATCATATACTATTTTTGATACCTAGGTTCCATCCACCCTTTATATTCGCTTGGTTCCGTCCACCCAGGGAAAATCAAAGTTAGGGTTCTAACTATCCTTTCTTGTTTTGCATACCAACCACAAAGATTCCTTTTGTGATAGACACTAACTCGACTAATTTCCCATGCCCGTGTATGACTATGGGCATGGATGTTCGAACAGTTTTCTCTCTGCAGAGATCGCACACTTACCCACAAGAGATGTTTAACTTGTTATATTCCACATGTTTCCTTAGACATGCATATCAAGAATACCATCACAAGACCTTTATAATGTATCTCCCCAACAAGATTATACTCACTAATGTTTCCACCTACTGGGGGGTTTTATCTAACCTCTCCAGAGGCCCCCTCTTGCGGCGCACGGTGGCTTAAAACCATTGACAACCCATGTTCCTTCGGATGGCACAACCAATGTTGGGTTGATGCAAATCAATTAGGTAGGATGTACCCATTGTAGACTTGCAGTTGCATTGTTTTATATTAGGATGCCATCACAAGATTCAGTCCTGAAAGTTATCTTGGCGGTTCTACCACATTCCACACTCATGCTCCCTCTGCACCAACCCCATTTACCATCCGCTTAGATATTTAAGCAAGTTTAAAGTTTTGGGATCCAAAATATCCTTTCAATTCAATTACCAGCCATTTCATCCAATGGCTGCCCAAATGTGAGTTTTCATGTTTGAAATGATGTCAAGGCAATTTAATGCCCCCGAGTATCTAAGCAAGACAATTGGGGCCCACATATTTTAATTTCTTTCCTGATTTATTTTCTTATTGGAAATAATGTCAGAGACTGACACGTGGGGCTACCAAGGTTTTCAATTTCTTTGAATTATTTCCTTTTAAGGAAATACCATGAGTAAATGACAAGTAGGCCAAGGGACAGTAAGCGTGACCCACATGTCAGTGACCTAAAGAATAATTTTGGTTTTAATTAGATTTTCTAATGACTTGGGCCCACATGTTGCTAATGCATTGATTTAAACTAATGGGTATCATTAACTCTAATTAATTATGGACAAATGACGCAATTAATTTAAATGATGCTGCTATAGTGCCAGGTGTGCCCGAAAACAGAGGGGCGGTGCTCGGTTGTGGCGAGTTCATCGGTGGTAAGGTGGCCACGGACGGGTGACGGTGACCCCAAAAATGGGATGCTGGAGGGAAGAGGGAGCTAGTGGAGGCAGTGTCATGGCTTGGGCGGCACTAAGGCGAGCCGACGACGGCGCATGGCAGCTGGAGCTGGGTGCCAAACAAGATGGCATCACCGGGGAGAAGGAAGAGGAAACATAGTGTGCTCATTAGCTTCAAAAGGTTGAGGGGAGCTCACCAGAGAAGAAGACGAGGGTGGACAAGCTCTGAGGTGGCATGGCAATGGGAGTCGAGGGTGGCGTGAGTGGCTCTATGCGGAGGTGGCGGCCTGGCCAAGGAGGGCCCAAATAAAGGGTTAGGGGAGGAAAAGGGAGGTGAGGAGATGCTCCAGGAGAAACGAATCGAGCTGAGACGCACTGAGTAAAGAATGGCGGTGGCGGCGGTGGTTTTGGCCGAACCTGAAGAAGATGGCGCCGTCGGTGAGCTACAGTGCATATCATTTCGATTAAATGGGAGGGCGAGAAGAAGATGTCCAGGAACACAAGATGACACGAAAGGAAATGGGGAGACTTGCCGGTTTGGCCGGAGTAGTGATAGACGTGGCGGTCGGAGCGGAGGAAGCCGCATATGCAAGCTCGAGCTCGATTTCTTGTACAAGGAGGGATGGAGAGGAGCCCAGCAGCTTAAATAGCTGAGGGGAAGGGGGATGTGTGACACGGGCGTGCTTCATGGTAGGGGCCACGACAGCGTCATGGTGGCGTGGAGCTGGCTTGAGCATTGAAGCAAGTAGCGTGGGAGTGCACGACGTGGTTGGCGTGGCACGAACAGCGTTGCATGGACCTGGCAGGGCGGCACGGTATGGGCAACGGGATGGAAGTAGGTGCAAGGCGTGGTTGGGCGCGCATGGGTGCTGTTGGTGCCGATGTGCGGGAGTGGCGTAGCGCGGATTAGGGCACATGCACAAGCGTGGTGCGCTGCCGGGGCGAGGGCGAGGCGCAGGTGGCACCACGCGGGGATGAGGATGGCTCGGTGTGGCGCGTCGGGCTAGTGCGTGAGCGCGCACGCGTGGAGCAAACAGCGCGACAAGCTGGCTCGGCCAGAGCAAGAGGAAGAAAGAGAGAGGGGAGGGATTCGACTAGGCCAGGAGAAGAGAGGAAGAGAAAGAAATGGGCCGATTGGGTTGAGCGACTTAGCTAGAGAAAGCAGGAAGTGGGTTGCGGCCTGAGAGAGGAAAGAGTTGGCCTGACCCCTTTGGATTTCGAATTTTTGATTTGCGTTTTGCTTTGATTTGAATTTAGATTTTGGATTGGAATTTGAATTCAAATTTGAATTTCACTTGACAGGATTTTGAAAATGTATAATTCCAATTTTATTCAAAGTCTTTTCAATCTTAGGTTTGATTCAAGATTTAAGCGATTTGAATTCGAATTTCGCTCCTCCTTTGTTTTCAAATTTTTTTACTTCATTTAAATTCTCCTGGTTTAAACCATGGATCATCTTTTTAGATTCAGATTTCCATTTTTAATTTGCTTTGTTTGTTGTATGTCTTTTGACACTAGTTTTTTGTTTGATTGTCACAAAAATCCATTCACGATTGTCAAATAAAACTGGAAAAATTCTTGAAAACCAGAATGCATTAAAATGTTCTAAAATTTTCATATTTTCAAACATCCGAATTTTGGGATGTTAGAAGTTTGACTAGCTCAAATTTTCCACTCGTATCCATTTATGACGGTGTTACGCTCACACCTGTTGTTAATTTGAAGTATAATTGCTTTGGAATAGTCCTTGAGGAAAAGGAGGATATCACATGCTTCCCATATAAGCATGATTGGTTCTTGTAAAATTGTGCAATTGTTTTTTTATAGTATGGTCATAAGAAAAGTTTACTGTATAGTTCCATCACATCGAAGACCAAGCTGACATTGAGTAAACCAGTGTAGCATCGACATTATAATCACTGAATTTGATTTGAAGTAAAAAAAACCGTGTACGCATAATCATCATATCTCTTGGGTGACACTATGAAAGACATGTACAGCTATAAGAATAAGATGCGCGACATAAGAGTTACTTACTATGTTCATAAAGTGAATGTCATGGGTGTGGGCCTTGGGCCCAGCCGGTTCATTATTAGAAAGTAGAGATTAGTTTCTATTTGAGTTAGAGATTAGTTTCCTTTTATTAGAGATATAATTAGAGATATGATATTAGTTTCTATATTTGTTAAAGATATAATTGAGATTAGATTCTATCTGTTAGGGGGAGCTATCTATATAAGAGGGCTACCGTATGCTATTGGAATCAAGCAGAGAAATAACAAAGTCTTCCTCATCTATAGCCTCTCTCCCCTTCCACGATGACGCCATCTAGCCATCTTCTTGGTGGTGTTTATCCCCTATGAACTAAGGTTTATGACAACTTGGTATCAGAGCAGTCGATCCCTTCCCACGACTTCTGCTACCATGGTTCCTACTGTCGAGTCGTTGGCCACAATAAAAGCTAACGCTAATAAGATGGCCAGCATCAACAAAGAGATGGCGGACATCTTCCTCAACATGCATGCTATCTTGGAGAAGATCGTGAATCAGAAGAAGGTGCAACAAGAGACGACAGCGGCACTATTTCCAACAACTGCCATGGCACCACTAGGGCATCTAGTAGCTACCACGAAGATAAAGAGCCAGGCACATGGTGAACCCGATCGGCAGATCACCAGACCACCAGATCTTCCTCTTCCCCTCCGCAGACCACCAGATCGGCGCCGACAGTCATCTACTGCGCCGTCCTCACCTGCTCCATCCACCGGCGCGCCACCTCTCCCCGCCGCTCCTCACCGCCTACTCGGCGCTCGTAGAGCAGAGGAGACGGTAGACATCGACTTGCCGGCTACTAACGACGAGGAGGATGAGGCCGACCTCGCCCCCCTTGCCGAGATCGCCGGCCACGGCGAGAATGCGTCCCACCTCTCCTTCCCCGACGACTGGGCCCTCACCTCTGCCTCCTCCGGCAAACTCCCTCCAGCGCCTCGTCCCGGACCTGGTCCCCCACCGCCGCGCTCTTCCCGACTCGGGCCGCTCCACCCGTCGCAAGTCCTCACCGGGATCCTCCTCGGCTGCCGCTGGCGGCAGCGCTGCTCCTGGTGGCCTCGACGCCGTGCGTAGCAGGGTCGCCGTCTGCCCCCGGGAGCTCGTCCCCTTCGTCGAGATCGACGCCGCTACACTCGTCTGTCGCCTGCTTTGTTCTGCCGATCTACGCAGCCGATGCGCCTGGATCCACGGTCGTCGTCGTCCTCGGTCATCGGTCGCCATTCGCTGCCCGGATCCACGCAGGTCGCTGCCGACGTCGTCGTCCCCGGTTGCCGGTCGCCATCCCCCGCCCGGATCCATGCAGGTCGCAGCCGCCGTTTCCGGTCGCCGAGCTTCCGAGGCCGCCGGACTTGTCCTGCTTCAGCTTCCGCCGGCTGCCGCCACTCGTCGCTCAATCGTCAACGTTGGTGAGGCCGACTGCCGTCGGTGAGGCTCAACGTCGCGAACGGTTTGAGTGTGTTCGGTCGGTGGCTTTTGTAATGGTTGACCGACCGGAGTAAAAAAAAGAAAAAACCTTCTTTTGCAGACATCATATAGCCGAAAGCGCTACACTTCGTCGACGTGGAACTGCAACCATGACCGCCGCCTAGCAGCTCGAGGACGAGCTGCATGTCCGGGAGGGGTGTAATGTCATGGGTGTGGGCTTTGAGCCCAAACGGTTCATTATTAGAAAGTAGAGATTAGTTTCTATTTGAGTTAGAGGTTAGTTTCCTTTTGTTAGAGATATAATTAGAGATATGATATTAGTTTTTATATTTGTTAGATATATAATTGTGATTAGATTCTATCTGTTAGGGGAGCCATATATATAAGAAGGATGCCGCATGCTATTGGAATCAAGCAGAGAAATTATTAGAGTATTTGGAATGTATATTAGACTCTTCCTTCTATTGTTGTACTTGCCTAGTTTAGCTCCCTCTAATAGAGGTATGTAATCTCTCTCATGACTATTAATACAAGGCCACCCCTTGCCCTTTGGCGTGCATGGTGATTGAGCCAATCCCTCTATTCTATATGGTATCAGACTTTCCTTCCTGAGGCCTCCTCTGCTGCCTCCTCTGTTTTCTCCGCCGCCGCTCCTGAGTCTTCCTCGTTGACTCCTTCGCCTCCCCCCGCCGGCTCCCGTCGACCTCCCTCTCGCTGCGCCGCTCCACCATGTCGGCCCCCATCGACGGTTCGGCCGCCGCCGCCGCAGCTGCAGCCGCCGCCGCCCCTGCCTCCCCGGCCACCGTCGACAACGGCTCTGTCTTCAGCGCTGGTGTGCCAGCTGCGCCGCCGGTCGTCCTCAACCCCTACTGCACAGTCGCCGTCAAGTCCCACGTCCCGACCACCCTCGACATGAAGGCGGCCAACACTCCCGCTGGTCCAAGTTCTTCCGGACCATGTGCCTCAAGTTTGGCCTTCTTTCTCACATCGATGGCTCCGACGTCGCACATCCGGACGACCCAGCCTGGACACTCGCCGACTCTGCCATCCTCAGCTGGCTGTATGGCTTCGTCGCCGACGACATCTTGGACTCAGCGATGGCCGACGACGAAACTGCGCGTGATTTGTGGCTCGCGATTGAGGGCCTCTTCCGCGACAACAAGGAATCTCGTGCTGTCTTCCTCAGCAGTCAGTTCCACTCCTTGATGCAGGGTGACCAGACCATTGCCGACTACAGCCAGCACGTCAAAACCTTGGTCGATGCTCTCCGCGACGTCGGCCACCCTGTCTTCGACTCACAACTTGTCCTCAATCTGTTACGCGGCCTCAACCCTCGCTACTCCAACACTGCCGACGACATCGCCATCTCGACTCCGTTCCCCTCCTTCGCTTGGGCCCGCTCCATGCTTGCTCTCAAGGAAACGCGTCTCGCCAATGAGACCAAGGTCGCCGCCGAGACGACCCTCCTCACCGGCGGCTCCACCACGGCGTCCCCTCCTTCCGCCCAGACCGGTTCCCATGCCTCCAACGCTGGGAACCGTGATGGTTGTCGCAGCGGGCGCAATCGCCGTGGCAAGCAAGGCGCCGGTTCCCAGGGTGGTTGCGCGCCTCAGCCGGCCGGCCCCTAGTTCTGCTTCAATCCGTGGTCCGCTCCCAACGCCGGCCAGTGGAGTGCTCCTGGTGGACAGTGGCGCTCCGGGCCTGCTCGGCGCCCCGCCGCAGGCACATGCTGCCTTCACGCCACTCCAGCCGCCCCCTGCCTCGACATGGGACCAGCAGGGGCTCATCACTGCCTTGAACCAGCTTGCTGCCCAGGGGCACGGCGGCTGGGTCGTCGACAGCGGCGCTACTTCCCACATGACATCTCACGGTGGTACATTGCTCTCCTCTTACCCCCCCTCCTAATACGGTTGTCACTGTTGGCAATGGCTCTCGTTTACCCATCTCTTCCAGCGGCCATTCCTTTCTCCATACACCCACCATGAAATTTTCTCTTCAAGATGTTCTTGTTGTTCCTCATTTAGTTCGCAACCTACTGTCTGTTCGCAAATTCACTCGAGATAACCACTGCTCTCTAGAGTTTGATGCATTTGGTTTTTCTGTTAAGGATCTCCCGACGCAACGAGTGATGCTTCGCTGCAATAGCGAGGGCGATCTCTACACCATCCCTGCTGCCGAGTCACCCTCCACTGCCAGTGCCCATCTCGCCGTCTCCTCCCATCTTTGGCACCAACGTCTTGGTCATCCCGGCATTGCTTCTATCACAGCATTACATAAAGATTCGCATATTGCATGTAATAATGTAGCTCGCTCACTTTGTCAGTCTTGCCAGCTCGGTAAACATGCGTGTCTACCTTTTGCTACCTCTGTTACTCGCACCTCTGCACCTTTTGAGCTCATTCACTGTGATGTGTGGACCTCACCTGTGGCTAGCATATCTGGTTCCCTCTATTACTTGGTAGTTGTTGATGATTTCTCTCATTTTCGCTGGACCTTTCCACTTAAAGCGAAATCTGATGTTCACCAACATATAGTCGACCTTGCCGCTTATGCAAGCACACAGTTCGGCCTCCACCTTAAGTCCGTTCAGGCTGACAATGGTCATGAATTTGTTAACCACGCCAACACATCCTTCTTTGCCTCCTGCGGCATCGCCCTGCGTCTCTCTTGCCCATACACCTCCTCGCAGAACGGTAAAGCTGAACCGATGCTTCACACACTTAACAATATGGTCCGCACTCTTCTTCTCCATGCTCATATGCCGCCTAGGTTCTGGGCAGAGGCCTTAGCTACCGCCACCTACCTCCTTAACTGGTGTCCCTCCTCCTCCATTGGCGGTGCCATTCCCTACACCCTTCTCCACCAGAAGCCACCACAATACACTCATCTTCGCGTATTTGGTTGTCTCTGTTTTCCCAACCTATCCGCCACAGCCGTTCACAAACTTGCTCCTCGCTCTACGACCTGTGTCTTTCTTGGCTACCCTCCTCACCACAAAGGATATCGTTGCCTTGACCTCACCACCAACAAAGTCATCATCTCACGTCATGTTGTCTTTGATGAGAGTACTTTTCCGTTTGCCAACAGTGGTCATTCGTCTATATCCTCTCCTGACACTAACACCGACTTGGATTTCCTAGTCAATAAATGTGCCGTGCCGGTGCCTTGCACTGCTGCCGTGGCACCCCTGCAGGTCTCCCCGGCGACAGCTCCACCTTCGGGTGTCGAGCGCTCGCTGCCCCTCCAGACGGCGGCGTCCCGACCGCCCGTGCGTCTGGTATACACCCGACGGCCATGTGCGGCCTCCACCGTTCCTGCCGCCCCGCCGGCTGCGGTGGTACGCCCGGTCGAGCCTGCAGCCCCATTGGTCTACACCCGACGGTCATGTGCGGCCTCCACCGCTCCTGATGCCTCGCCAGTTGTGGTGGTTCGTCCGGACGAGCCTGCAGCACCGCCGGTCGTCTCCCCTACTGCAGCTGCACGGGCGTTACCTCAGATGGTCACGCGGTCCCGGGCTGCCTCTGATCCCTCTGTGGAGTTCTTCTCCTTGACGGCCCAGTATGCTCCTGTGTCTGCCGTCCCGGCCAACTACCGCAACGCACTCGCCGATCCTAATTGGCACGCTGCGATGGGAGATGAGTACCAGGCCCTCATAGACAATCACACTTGGCGTCTCGTTCCTCGTCCACCTGGTGCCAACATCGTCTCCGGCAAATGGATCTTCGAGCACAAGTTTCACTCCGATGGTCGTTTGGCTCGCTATAAAGCACACTGGGTTCGTGGTTTCTCCCAGCAGCACGGCGTCGACTATGATGAGATCTTCAGTCCAGTCGTCAAGCTGGCAACTATCCGCACCGTTCTCTCCATTGCCACGTCGCACTCATGGCCGATTCATCAGCTCGACGTCAAGAATGCCTTCCTCCACGGCATGCTTGATGAGACGGTTTACTGTCAGCAGCCCTTCGGGTTTGTGGATCCCGCTCACCCCGATCATGTGTGTCTTCTTCAGAAGTCGCTTTATGGCTTGAAGCAAGCTCCTCGGGCGTGGTACCACCGCTTCGCCACCTACATACGCCAGCTCGGTTTCGTCGCATTCTCCTCCGACACGTCCCTGTTTGTCCTACAACAGGGGACCGCCATGGCTTATCTCCTGCTGTACGTCGACGACATCGTCCTCACTGCCTCATCTACCCCACTCCTTGAGCGCATCATCAGCCAGCTTCGCTCGGAGTTCGCCATGACGGACCTCGGTGCCCTGCACTTCTTCCTCGGCATCTCCGTCACACGCTCTTCGGATGGATTGTTCCTATCTCAGCGACAATACGTCGTCGATCTTCTCCAACGGGCGTGCATGGCTGAGTGTCACTCCACTACTACGCCAGTGGACACCCATGCCAAGCTCTCCGGCCTCGATGGCGCACCCGTTGCTGATCCATCGGAGTACCGGAGCCTTGCAGGAGCATTGCAGTACCTCACACTCACCCGTCCTGACTTGGCGTACGCCGTTCAGCAGGTGTGCCTCTTCATGCACGACCCACGGGAGCCTCACCTCGCGCTGATCAAGCGCATCCTGCAGTATGTCAAGGGCACCCTCGACGCTGGTCTCCACATTGGTCTTTCGCCGGTGACCTCCATCACCGCCTAGAGCCAATCCCTCTATTCTACAGAAATAACAAAGGCTGGGGACACCAGCTCACAAGAGAAGTTCCACATACTGAACCACACAGAACCACAACATTCACCAAAACACAACTAAGAACAAACTAGCCAAATCCTGAAACAGGCTATGTTTCCAGTAAATCAGCTTGGTTTTACTAACTACACTTTTATTCTTGCTATTCCTGAACCATGGTAACTAGCACTTATTTGATATTTATTATTGTACCCATGATAGAGTTGATTGCACAGATGCAACCTCATGTGTACCTCCTCCAGCTCCTCCTAATAAACACAGCAAAGCACCCATCATCATTGGTGCTTCAATAGCAGCTGTGGTGGCCCTGCTAATTGTTATACTTGCATTCTTCTTCATTGCTCGCCTACGAGGTAAAAAAGAATATCACAAACATTATATTTTTTTTCTTTTGTTTGAGCAAATATGATACTGACCAGTTGCAGTTTTATACATGAAATGCTATTGCATTATGTATCACAGTGGTTCATAATGGCCCTCTGTCAGTACTACCACACTCTCGATACAGTACTAAAGAGGATGTGCAACCACAAACCCCTGTGTGCCCTGAACTTCGGGTATTTACATACACACAGTTGAAAAATATAGCTGACAACTTTACACGAGTCATTGGTAGAGGTGGATTTGGTGTGGTCTACCTTGGTCATTTGGAAGATGGCAGTGAGGTTGCTGTGAAGGTGTGCTCCCAAACAACATTGCACGGTGTAAGGCAATTCCTGACAGAGGTACTTAATTTGATGGAATAGTCCTCTGCAAATTTTGCTGTCTGGTTCTTTTGGGCGCTATGGGGGTTAAATAGATTGTGAACAATAAAGCCGCATGGGCATTCCTTTCCTAAATCAACTGCAGTGACGACTACATCATGGAGCTTGCACAAGAGGGATAAACAAAATAATAAATGTTCTGGAGTCTTGACGACATCATTAGATGGATATTATTTTCCCCTTCGACCTTCATTGCACATAGATTATTCACCTAATCCTATTTTTTATGTGTTTCTGCAAATATTATAATAATTGTAACAAGTTACTGTTGTGTTCTGATTATGCTTTATAAAGAGCATGATGTTCTGAAGCTGTATTTCAGGCCAAGAGCTTATCGCAGGTTCATCATAGAAATTTGGTGTTTCTTGTTGGATATTGCAATGATGGTGATAATCTAGCACTTGTCTATGAGTACATGGCCCAAGGAAGCCTTCATGACCATCTTAGAGGTCAGTACAGAGTGTCTGATTTTTATAACACTTAAATTATGATACTTCATTTGTGTTATTAGTATAAGTTAATGAGAACATTTACTTCTTTTTTTTAAAAAAGAGCATATTTACTACAAGTGCTACCATCTTCCCGTATCAAAACAGATCACTTTTCTCAGTTAGGACTTAGGAGCACGGTATACTCAGGCTTCATCGATTAACCTGAACGTTTCATGCCTCGCCTTGAGTACATCAACTTACCTATTTATTTTAGTGATTTCAGTAATGTCATTGAATCCACTATTATACCTTTTCTCTAATTTCGGAGTCACTGTGATGATTCATCAAGAGCAAATTTTTTTGAACCAGCATCAAGAGCAAATTTTCTCTACAAACTCTGGTTGCATCGGGTTTGGGCTGGTTCCTAGCTGCTCAGTGTTGCACATCTGAGCCTCAACGCAACAGTTAGGCAGATTGTGATGCCTAGAGGCTAGAATTTGTCACTTGTTGTTAAGACCAACTTACAATGACAGGACTAATTGTTATCAACAAGCTACTTGGATATCTTGCATTTATGTCTTTTTTGGACCGAGATCACTTTGCATATACATGCTGTTTAGATTTAAAGGAGTTACTATATAGTAGATTGGTATTCCTGTGACTATTACTCTTGAGATTTATCTCTCATAGGTAAAACTGGAATTGCTAGACCCCTGAATTGGGAACTGAGACTAAAGATTACTCTTGATGCCGCCCAAGGTAAAGTAATACATGTAATGTATTATCCAAATTTGTGTTCTTTGCTTTGCGTGGCAATTTGAACTTCACGGTTCATTTCATCTCTACATGTTTTTCCACAATGTAGGATTGGAATATTTGCACACTGGGTGCATGATGGTGCATAGAGATGTGAAGAGTAGCAATATTCTTTTACATCAAAATTTACACGCAAAAGTGGCTGATTTTGGTTTGGTGAAAATATTTGGTGATGATGCTCAGATGTCATTGATGTCAACAATTAGTGGAACACCCGGCTACATTGATCCAGAGTATGTTCAACTTTTATGTTAATTGCTAGTTATTGTTAGCATAAAAATTGATTTGATTGTATCGAAAGTTGGGATTCAAGTTATTTCTTTTACAAGAAGTATTGCACTGATATAATCTGTCATTCTTGGTTACATGATACTTCAATTCATAGGTCTCCACCATACAAATTGGTCACTTTAGTTGTCCAATTGAAATAAACATTTATTTCATTTAAAAATACTTTGCTTATCATGTTTTACGTATTATTTGAGAGTTGAAGTTTCTTCCACAGCAGAAAACACAAGCACTCCCTCTGTTCAAGAATGTATGATAATTTGGACATGGACACAGTCTCCAATATGCAACTTTTACTACTACTATTTATATGAATATGTTTATTAAAAATTATATAATTACTATAATACGGAAATATTTTTCATAACTAATCTAATGATTCCATTTTCATTTGACCAATCTAAATATCATTTATATATAAATAGTCAAACTTTTCATTGCATGGTTTTCAAAACGTCATACATTTCTGAACGAAGGGAATACCTTTTCTTCAAAAAAAAAAGAGAGTAGTGTTTCTATATTTTTCTCTCTAACAAGAGTAGCACTAATCTCAAAGCAAATGAAGAGGTAAGTAGCGTCTATCCACCATTCATCATATTTTAGAAATTATGTAAATCACTATTGAGAAAAGTATGAAAGCACCTTCAAAAAAACACAAGTAAATAATTGGTATAGATTAAAATCATATGACTTTAAGTGGAGTTTCAACTAAATCTCTGAAAAGCGTAGGACTATGTGTACAGAGATGAATTTTAGTTATTTTGTTTATCACCGTTAATTGTTAAAACATGAATGTCTCCTAATTCTTATGCAGGTACCAGAGTACTTCAACATTGAGCGACAGGAGTGATGTGTACAGTTTTGGTGTGGTTTTGTTGGAGGTGGTAACAGGTGAGCCTCCAATTACAAATGATCAAGCTAGGCCCCATATCACCGACGTTGTGTCTCAAAAGCTTGCGATAGGCGCCCTGGAGAACATCGTCGATCCAAGGCTCCAGGGAGAGTACGATTCCAATTCCGTGTGGAAAGTCATCGATCTAGCTGTGAAGTGCACTGCGAGAGACTCGACTCAGAGGCCAACAATGGCCCAGGTGGTTGCGATTCTGAAGGGGAGCTTGGCGTTGGAGTCTGCTCGTGCACAGGGCAAGAAAACAGGGACCGAAAGCGCCGACGTTAACGTGAGCCAAGTGTGTGTGGAGCCAGGTCCCTTGTCGGTCTCATTTGGCCCGACTCCGAGATAGGCTGCCTCAAAGACGACATTCTGTCAGTTCGATTGGCTTGTTTCAGTTACGTTGTGTGTGCTTGGAACAGAAATAAACGGATCGGTGTGCTGTATTCTTGTACGTTGGTGTGCTCGAACAGCTTTTTGGGTTCTAAGAACATTGTGGATCACGTGTTTGAGATGACACGACTCACGAGTGTTATTTCACCTGCATGGTTTCCTCTTTCTTTGGCACATCAGGTTTTGAAGGGAGACGAGTGCATGCATATACTTTCGGCTTTCGGGTAGTCATATCCCCGTCCGCCGCGCGGGTAGTCGTGGCTCTGCTCGAAATAAACACGTACGTACCGCCGAGACGAGCCTCCCACGTTGCCACTTGCCGCGCTACGTGCGTGAGTGCGGCGCGCGGAGGGTCGCGAGAGGCAGCGCGGCGCTACGTTGCGCGGAGGGCGCGACGCCAACGCCGTCCGGATTGCCGTGGACTGGCGTACTAGCGCTGCATGTGGCCTGCGGCGGGCTCAATAATCTCAAATTTTCAAAAATTTTGATTTCTTTTTGAGTTTAATTGAACTATCAAATCCTTCCTCAAATTAGCAAATCACCTTGAATTCTTGCTTTCCCTCTTGCTTCTCTGTTTCCCTCACTCGTTGGCGCCTCCGAAGAAGCCGTCACCAGCACTGCCTCTCAGTGCCACCCTGTCTATGCAGCTACTTGTCAGAACCCGTTTTTGCAGTTGCCTCCCCTGCGAGTGTTCACACCCGCCTTGCCAGCTATTGTCAGCTGGCCCACCTCTCAGTTGCTCACCGCCCCGGCCGACCTCACTCCCCTCCCTTGCATAGCGCCATTTAACCCGAGCGCTCTCTTCCGCCGTAGCTCAGCTTCCCTGGCCAACGCGCACGCTTTTGCCATACATGCCTAATCCTGCAGAGGCTACAGTACTTCGTGCGCCACCTCGCCTGCACACTCTCTTCCCCAGCTGAGCCCTCGCCGTCTCTCCCCTCCACGCGCCAGTGCCACTCGAGCAAGGCTACTGCTCTCACCACCTATCTGCATTGTTAAAGCCCAATCGCCATTGCAGAAAGCTTCACATCACTCCTAGTCTCCCCACAAAGCCATTCAATTGAGCCCTACTACATCATAGCTTTACCGCCGTTCTCCCCTAAGCCCAGTGAGCCACTCACTCAATCTTCTACTCCCGACCACCATATTTCAATTACTCGCCATCATAGCATTCACTAGACACCACAATCATAACACCAAACTCAAATCCACGTGAGCATTTCCGTGGAGCTCCGCCGATGAAGGCCACCGCCGACCAAAGTACCTCCCCCATGGACAGCCCTTCTGAGCATTCTCCAACCCAAATCACATCCACCACCATGAATACCATGTACCATAGATTGTTAAACCCCCTTTAAACTCATCGGAAGATCACTGAAAAACCCCAAAGCCACCATGAAAGCCGCCACCTTCCCTCCTACCGCCCGCCACCACAACCCATATCCCCACCTCCTAAAGCCCCGAAACGGAACCGCCATGTTGAGTGGAGTCCACCCATACCACTGTTGACCAGCACTCCCAGAAATACGGGCGTTACAGTGCCACCAGATGGGATGGAGCCCGCCGGTGGGCAGTGGTCCATGCCCCACCCACATGGTGCCTACACCTTATCTCCTTGGTCTTATTCTTTTTAGCTGCAGTTGATGATTTTTATCTGTATTTTTTGATACATTTGCTGACGGCACATATAGTTTTGAACATAAAAAACAGTTTAAAAAGTTATTTTAAAACAATCACCTCGTTTATTTTAACTTTTTAAAAAACCAAAAAATAAAAACCCAAAATAACGGGACCCTTATCTGATCGGAGGGCTTGGAAGTGGAGATGCCACTCGCGCGCTCGCAGGGGCGGAGCCAACCTAGGAATGGAGCCCGGGCAGATGGCTGGCCGGCCGAGAATCATCGCTCATCGGATTCGCCGTCCACTGCCGACTGTCAAAGGATGGCTCGCCGGCGAGCTCGGCAGCCGCTTGAGGTCGCCGGGCCTTTGCTCCGCCGCTGCGCGCGCGGATGGCAATCTGCCCGTTGAGCGCTCCTATACATATTCCAGGTTTCGTTTGGACATAAAGCTACGCGGGCCGATCATTGTGCTGCACTGTTCATTTTGGACCAACCCATCACTATTCATCGATGCCACAAAGCATTTTTTGACCTCCATTCCACCAATCCAAGCTCCAATAAAATCCAAACCAACTCTATTTGGTATTTATTACATTTTATTCCTTTTTATTTTATTTTATTTTCCTAGCTTGATGATACTCAAGCAAGGGTTTATGTTATTTTATGTGTTTGCGCTAGTTTTCGAGCATTCTGAGGTAATCGTGCAAGAACCTGACCTGGATATTGAAGCGTACGAGACAGATGAGTGTGTTGATCAGCAAGGCAAGTTACAAGTTGTTTTATCATATTGAATCCCATAAAATTTACATTATTTAATTACATTATTTGCATTAATGTTATTTATGAAATTTTATTTAATTAAAATAAATATTTAGAATAACTTGTTGCTTAGTTATGTCCTACTACTGAAAAATGTCATGTTTAATTTGAGGCCATATTCACGTTGACAACTTTAGTAATATTTAATTGTTGTAAAAATAATTATAGATTATCTCATTCAAAATTTTACACTACTAAGTGACCTGGCATTTGGCCGGTAGAATTGTTTAAATGGTTTTAGGGTAAAGAGGAATTGTGAAAAACCACGAGATGATTAGAGTCCACGACCTTACCCTAGGGTAAAGGCTTGAGCAGATGGGTGTAGTGCCATCGAGCACAAAGGATTTGGATTGTGGTGGCAGCCTCAAGTGAAAAAGTAAGGATAAAAAACTTATGCTAAATAAAGGACACAATGATTGCTCAACCACAAGTGTTAACTTGTCAACCTTGGTCTAGTAATTACTTAACTCGATTGAATCTCTACAAGAGGCAAGAGTGTGGATGACGGGGAGTTGGTATACGGAACAGTAAAACCATACCTAACAATGGTAGGGTTCACTCAAAACGAGCAGAAGTGTTAGGTCTGGCCAGTTTAAAATCAGGTCTGAGTAGATCTACCAGGTAGAGTCTATATAAAAAAAATTGAGCAGTGAAAGACTTTATTTTCTCAACTCAGTCGCATGCTAGCTGAAGCGTGTCTATAGCTTGACATTAAGAGTTTGAGAAATCTTGCGGGTAAAGCTGGGCAACTCTGTAGAGTGAAATAAATGATATTCGAATACACCATGCTCCCGGTTAATGAAATTGTTTTATGTGTGATTCCAATAGCGAGACATAAGTAGATTTCTGAATGTTTTAAATCTGAGTAAGCTGAGTAATTAAGTGTTGAAACCCCCTAATCTTGAGAAGTTTTCGTTTTGTGTTTTCTTGTTTTCAAAAGTTTACAAATAAAATTACATTCACACTCATTAATAAACTAATATATTCTCCTCCATTGGCAATCCGTGCAAATAGATAAAATAGAATTTACCCTTGTAACTTGTTAGGTATGGTTATACTCATTACTTGCTATTGCTAAACAATAAACAGAAGAGGAATGGACATCGATGAACAAGCTGTTGATGAAGACCTAGAAGGGCCCTACTTCTTCGGCGACCAGTGCTTTTAGGTCTTAGCCGTGCTCAAGTACACCTATGGGAGTTTCTTTTATACTGTAAGTTAACTTTGGATTTGCATATCCACTGTGTCAAAATTAGGTTGCTAAACTATATTTCTGTTATAAAGCTTGGCTCTTTTGTTGTAAGCATATGTTGTTGTGGTGCACACTCGTGTACAATATTTCGCAACTAAACAGTCCTGGGTAATTACGGGGATTACCAGCTGTAGGACCAAAATGGCGACAGAGGGGGGTGAATGTCGCACTCTTGAAAATCGCCCCCGAGAATTCGTACACTGATTTTTCAACAAGATGCAAAACAAAGCACCGCACAGAAAATTGAAATTAATTTTGCTAAAATTTAGAACGCATGCGACACTGAAAAATTCAACATAAATCAGAGATTAACCAGTAAAAATTTCAGCTGAAAATAATGACGTTTGATCTGCATGCAAAATGGTCAAAGACCAGCAAAAGAAATAAAAAGAAAAGGCACTAAATGGAGAAGTTGAACTGGGCGCTGGAAGCAATGAAGAGAAATGAAGGATCAGTAGAATAGAGTTTTAGAGCTGGCCGAAACACACAGGAAGGCAAGAAAGCCAACCGAAAATGCTTCAAACCTTCAAATAACTTGAGAAACTAAAGGATTGCTCTCAAGCTTTTGGACCCAGAGCATCATAACACTAAACCAAATATCATGAAAAGCCTGGAAACCAAAAGAATCCACCTTAGAAATTAGAATTTCAGATTTGAGGCCATGATCTGAAACTTACAGAGTGCAGCCATGAAAACTTCAATTCCCTTTAAACCTTTGAACCTTTGGAGCTGAAACTTTGCAGGAATATTGGCAATAGTCAAGAGCCTCTACAAGCCAAATTTCAAGTGATCTCACAAAGGGAATCACAGTCTACTCCAAAACCCTAGAAACTTGCCAAACTTCAGAGGAGAAGCAAAAAATCCAAATTTCTCACAAGTCCTTGATCCTCTGGCCATGGAACTTTGAGGAAGACTAATTGATAGTCTCAGGGTTCTAGAAACCAGATTTCAAGCCATCTCAAATAGGGAAACGGGATTTGCACTTAACCCTTAGAAATGGTTGCAAAGTTCAGAGAGCAGCACACAAATCTCAATTTCCACTCAATCTTTGAATCTTTGGTCATGGGCTTTTGAGAAAAGGTTAGAATTAACCTCTGGACAACATGTGCCAAATTTCAAGTCATCTTGAGAAGAGAAACACGAAGGATACTGAAACCCTAGAAGGCCAAAAACATGAACAGAGGAGGAGAAGAAGCCAAAACTGAAATTAAATTTGGTTTACTCTTTGGATCAACTAGCCAAATGGCCTTTGAACATCTCCCAAGTCATAGCAACCCATTTTGGCACTCCCCAGCAACAACCAAACAAGAAATCAAGAAAGTCAAGAAACAGCCCAAATGAACATCGAAGAGAAATGAACATGAACAGAGACAGTAAACTTCAGATTTTCATTCCATCACAAAAGGATTACAAGAAGTCACGATACGCATGGACATTAGAACAAGATGAAGGATTACATGACCCTCAATCCCTCTCCAACCTCTCAATCCTCAACCATGAATGCTTAGGAACGGAGAAGAACACTCTGTTCTATTTAGAACCCATCGAAGGGGACAGAGGGAGCACACTCTGCCTCTCCAACCACTCTCACCCACTAAAGCCTAAAGCCAAAACAAACTCTCAAAGCCTCTTTTGACTCTAGCAAACCCTAATTCTCCTCAAGTGCTCAAGTGGGCATGCAGCCCCTCCAACTTATTTATAACCCACGGCTAACGGGTTTCTACCCCGTTACACCCGCTAAGTCCAACGGAGCCCGCTCCCGCTTGTGCAGCCTTGCGAAAATCCCGTTTCGCCCCTCCTGCACCTTCCGGGAAGCTTCTGCGCTCCTTGCCTCGCACGCCTCGCAACCACCTCGAGCCCACGTCGTCTTCGACACCTCCCGACTGTTCTGACCTCAGCGCCACCTGCGCCTAGTCCAGTCCTTCGTGCCTCACCACGACTCCGCCTCGACGTCCTGCAGCCACACAGACAAGAAAACACGTCAAATAGCACCGCTCGATACATGAAAGCGTAAATAACATCATGCTTACCATTACGAAGTCCAAACCTGTTGAATCACCAGAATAAGCAACCTAATCCCATACGACCAAGTTTGACCAAAGTCCGACCGAGCCTGATTGCGCCATGCAACGTCAAGGTCCGAACCACCCAAACCAAACTCGACTCTCCTAAATCAATGTCAATTACTCATCATTCACACGGGATGACCTCCACATGGTCTCTCACCAGCGCTACCAAAAATGGGGGCGTTATAGTGCTACCGGATGGGATGGAGCCTGCTGGTGGCGGTGGTCCATGCCCCACCCACATGGTGCCTACAGCTTATCTCCTTGGTCTTATTCTTTTTAGCTGCAATTGATAAATTTTGTCAGTATTTTTTTGATATATTTACTGACGGCACATATATTTTTGGACATAAAAAACTGTTTAAAAATCTATTATAAAAAAACCACCTCGTTTATTTTAACTTTTAAAAAACTAAAAAACAAAAGCCTAAAATAACGGGACCTTGTCTGATCGGAGGGCTTGGAAGTGAGATGCCGCTCGTGCGCTCGCAGGGGCGGAGCCAACCTAGGAATGGAGCCCGAGCAGGTGGCTGGCCAGCTGAGAATCATCGCTTGTCGGACTCGCCGTCCACTGCTGACTGTCAAAGGATGGCTCGCTGGCGAGCTCGGCAGCCGCCTGAGGTCGCCGGGCCTTTGCTCCGCCGCTGCGCACGCGGATGGCAATCTGCCCGTTGAGCGCTCCTATACATATTCCAGGTTTCGTGCTTGTTAGCCCTTTTTGTTTTTTTTGGTCTGCCTGTCTCCTACTCTCCTGTCCATCAGCGCCGTTCTCTTTTACCTGTTCCCCTTTGGCATGGTCGTTGCCTCGTCGGTGTCCCTGATGAGTCCTCTGAGCCGTGCAAACTTCACAAGGTCAGCGAGAGTATGTACGTACTGCCGTACTGGCAAGCGAAACTCCTCACGTTGAAGACCATCTCTCATCATCACTCATCACGTACCAACTCCCTTGTTGCTTTTTTTTTGTTCTTTTTGTTACTGTAATTCCCTCGTTGCTCGGATATATTGCGTGGATTCAAGTTAACAACAACTAGTTGGTGTCTGACCACATTGTTAACGACTACGTTGGTGTCGACTACATCTATTTTCAATCACATCGATTTTGGTCTCAGTAGGTATCAACTACATTGGTTTTCGACAGTTCCCTAGTCGTTGACCGTGAGAAGCGATTTTCGATTACACTGATTTTCAATGTATTGTCATTTCTCGACTACGTGATTTCTGGTTGGTAGTCGATTTCCGACCACGTTGAATTCGACCACGATGTCAGCTTTTGATCACGTTATCAAATTTCGACCATGTTGTTAGCTTTTGACCACGTTGTTTTTCCAGCTGTGTTCATCTTTGTTTCTTCGGTTTTCAAGTGAAATTTCAACTCTAATCTTCATAACTTTGTAGTTATCGGAAAAAGGATAAGTGAATACTTAGAGCAGAAATTAAAAGGCATCATTCATCCTCCTCTGTTGCCTGTCCGGAGGCTAGCCTCCCATACTCCCGGATAGCATCCATAGTCCAGTGGGTGCGCCAGAGGCTTGCAAAAGGGAACATCGAGAGCGTCGTGGATGCGAACATGCAGGGGCAGTACGACCTGAACTCCGTCCGGAAGGTCGCTGATCTTGCGTTGAAGTGCACCGAGCAGGCGTCCAGCCAGAGGCCAACAATGGCCGACATCGTCGTCCAGCTCAAGGAGAGCTTGGAGCTGGGAGAGTTCTGTGGGAAGGTGCACAACTCGTATACCAGAAGTGACGGCCAGTATGCTAAGTTTGATGGCCGCGTGTGTGCAGAGGCAAGTGATGTTAGCCAGAGCAGCGCATGTGGGACTGAGAGTGGAAGGGTGGTAGATTTAGTGAGTGGTCCAGCGCTAGATAAGTTTGGTGTGATTGTACTTTTGATTTATTCAAGTTTTAGTAAAAGAAACAGTGATTTCCAAGGAGGATTTCGAAAATGTGCATTCAAAATTCAGGTCGTATTTCCATAAAAAAAAGTTCAGATCGTATCCAGCTTGAATCACGGATCATGCCAAGCTACTTTTCGTCTAGTCATCCAAATTTAATTTAGAGCATTTGGTTTGCAAGAGGAGGCGACGTCCCCTGAAATTTTGAATCTTCCTTGAATGAAACAAGGAAATGGTTAGCTTTCACCATCCAGGAGACATCATGCCCCATTGAAACGATCAGCATTCAAACTGTTTACTGATAAATATAATTCTACAGTACGCAATTGGGTAAAACTTTTGCCATTCGTCCCACCTACTACAAAGATTTGCGGTTCCATCCAACTTCGACTCACACTAACACAGGGACTAACTTAACAAGCCTATGGGAGTTAGGACTATATTGACAAACATCTGAGAATTTTTGAACAAATCAAACATCGTGACGCATTTGTGAAAGCTTTCAGACAGATAAATGAATCATTTTCGAAGTACACTCAGAGGTTTGGGGACTTGCTATGTAATTTACTTCGATTAAAATGTAGGCATATTGAGTCATCATACACCTAAGCATGACATCTTAACATCCGTAGGGCCAGTCTATCTAAAAAATAGGGTGAAGTCATTGGAGTGACCTAATGGACAGGACGTTTTCTAGCATTTTGTCCTTGCATTCGTTCTGCATGCAGTACAACAGTACATGCTTAATAAAAAAAATCAAATCGGCTACTTAACCTTTGAAGGAGTCCAATCCTCGACGATTTTGGGCATGTTCTTTTTGGCTGCAACTTGTGGCTTTTGGTTGCGGCTTGTGGTTTTTGGGCTGTTTGTACGAGAGATTACAGAGTAACAGAAACTCACATGCGGTTTTTGCCGATATAAATGAAGTCAGTAAAGTATGTTCTACAATTAACTAGTAGACCTTATCTTGAAAAAAAATACTCCGTTTAAAAGCTAATTACTGTAGAAAAACCGAAAAGCAGCTTTTAGAAGCTGAAAAAAACAAGGCCTTTATCTGCAGGTTTGGATTTTATCCGTAAAAGGCCTGAAAGTTGACTTGGAGACAGGAACCTGCTTTCCATTTCAAGTGCCAATTAAAAGAATCTTCCATCAGTAGAATTGAAAACATCCACCACTGTAAAAAAATTAACTGTTTCACTTTCGATGATTAGTTGGAAGCAACAACCAACACATCAGCCAATGCATAGTTAGCATTCCAAAAAAAATTGCCGTGCTATGTTTATTTAACTGAAAAAATGACCACCAAGAAGAAATAGCTAGGCCTTCTGTTCATCTTAAATACACATGCATTGCATCCCTCTCTACACAGCTTACAGGTTTCCGTTTGCAAAAGGTTTTTGAGAACATGGAGATATTGTGGTGCTCCATTGTGCTGGCTCTGCTGGCCGGGACAGATCATGTTCACAGCCAGCCTACTACACAAGGTACGTAGTAATCTTTAAAAAAGAAGAAGAAAAAGATACTTCTGTCCAGTTAATCCTCTTACAGTTAGTACTCAACCGGATAAACTTGCCCTTTCATATCTCAATTTTTCACTAACAGTTTCTGTTTATACGTATAACTGATTTACCGGATCTGCATGTATGACAAGATGGAACGTGCAGGTAGCTAGCATTTGCTTTTAAATTTGTCTTTGATTCAGATCATCGTATCAGAATGCATGTACCCAGGGGCGGATCCAGCGGTTGGGCGGGGGGCTCAAGCCCCCCCTACCGCTACCAGATCCTTGGAGCCCCCCTAAATTTTTAGCCATGGATGTATAATGTAGAAGGGGCTGAGGTTGAGCTCCTCCAAAAAATTTTCCTGGATCCGCCACTGCATGTACCTACGACACGTATCACCTTATCAACGTTTTATATAAAAAGAGAAGGTGCGTTCCTTCACTGAACGTACTACTCTCGCTCGCAGGCTTCATAAGCATCGACTGCGGCCTGGCCGATGGCGCTGGCTACAACGACGCGACCAACATATGGTACACCTCCGACGGCCAGTACGTCGACCGCGGCAGCAACGCCAAAGTCGCCGCGAGCTACTTGACCGCGGGGCTCCCGCGGCAGCTCGGCACGGTGCGGAGCTTCCCGCAGGGGGAGAGGAGCTGCTACACGCTGCAACCCGTGGTCGCTGGCGGCAAGTACCTGGTAAGGGCAACGTTCCTGTACGGGAACTACGACGGCCTGCAGAGCGCGCAGGCCGGCGGTAAGCCGCTGCTGTTCGAACTCCACCTCGGCGCCAACTTCTGGCGGCGGGTGAACGTGTCGGACGCGGCGCGGGAGTACAGGTTCGAGGCGGTGCACGTCGCGGTGGCAGATTTTATATGGGTTTGCCTTGTGAATATTGGCTCCGGCACGCCGTTTATCTCGGCGCTCGAGCTGCGGCCGCTCAACAGCGCGCTTTATCCGCACGCCACGGAGAGTCAGACGAACTCGCTGCTGTATCTGTACAATTACGGGCCAACCACCAATCAAAGGATCAGGTCGGTGTATCTAAAATCCTAGCTTACAGATAAAACCAGTCGAATTGGTTCCTTTGAACACTTTACAGGATGTTTGTGCAATACGCTTAACCAAGAGAAAGAGGAAACAGCATACCGTGCAGTCTTAAGTTATTTTTTTTCAACAAGCTGCGCGTGATTACTTTACCATTGCATGATGTACGTGGATAAGAATTATTTTCGCGAGGAAAAAGGATCTTTACGTAATTTTCGGAAAACAGAAGGGAAGTGGCTCCCCCGACCGTACGCGAAACCGGGCGACACGCGCCGGCCGAGGGAGCGTCCGGGGCGACGTGGCCAGCATCGCTGCCCCGGAATGCTTCCGCTAATGTAGTTGTTATGATGTGCAAATCACATAGCCGATAGAAACATGCATAGGTTAAATCAGTACTGCTGAGCTTATAGTTTATATATAAATAAACACACGTCTCAAAGCTAATCCAATGAGAAAAAAGTCAACATAGCCTTAACTGAAAAAAAAAGCAAATTACAAATATCAAACTGATATAAATACTATGTTACCTTTTTCTACTAGAAAGAAGCATATCTATTGTTAATGGTCTATTCAGTGATAAAGTGCTGATGCCACCTAAGACCGTCCAATCTAGCCTATGCAGCTTGGATTGAGGCGGATAAAGGTCCCCAACTCACTTGCGTAATTTTTCTATAAACCCTCCACATGGTTCAAATATTTCACGAAAAAGCCCACGGCTCACCTCTGCCCTCTCCTCCCTCTCACTCGCTCTCGCCTCCCCACTGCCCCATCGCCCCCCTTCTCCCTGCCTCGTGGCGCTGCCATCCTCCCCGCGTCCCTCCCTCTTACCCATTCGCCTCTCTCCTCTCTATCTCTCCTCAGCGACAATGATGATGGAGGCCAAATCTAGCTGGCAGGGTTGAGGGCGACTACGGTGGCGACCCGATCTGGCCAGTGGGGTTGAGGGCAATAGCAGTGGCTCTCCCTCTCTCCTCTGCCCAGGGCAATAGCAACTCGAGCCAGCGAGCGCCACCCCAGCGAGTGAGGTGGCGGCGGATGCTTGGGTAGCAAGTGAGGAGATGCGGAAGCTCGGGCCGGTAAGCAAGGAGGCGGTGAGAAGGTTGGCGAGGTCTAGATCCTTCAACAGGAGGCCAGTGAGGTTGGATCCGGTAGCATCATCCTCATCTTCATCGTCCATTGGAGAATCCGACGGTGGGGATGCTAGTGAGGGCCGGATTCAACGACGATAAGTCCAGTGAGGACAGATGCAGTGGCGTCATCCTCGTCTCCATCATCTGTCGGTGAGATCAGATCCAATGGTGTGGAGGCCGTGGGGTCAGATCTAGGCATCGTCCTCATCTCCGGTGATGGGATCCAATCATCTTTGTTGACGGGTACCTCCCCTTCGGCAAGCCGCCTTGCTTATTCATGGGTGGCAAAGTGTTTAGCATGGCGGTGCCTGGGTGTGGGCGGTGCAAGAGGGAGAGCGAGCGAGAGGAAGGGCCAAGGGGAGGAAGGCGGCACAAGGGGGCAGGGAGGAGGGCAGCAGCTTGGCACGGTGGGACAACAAGTAGTGCACAGCTAGGAGGTGAGAGGGAGGGAGAACAAGCGAGAGGGAGGAGAGAGAGGGAAAGGGGAGAGGTGAGCATTTGTGAAATATTTCAACCATGTGGTAGGTTTCTAGAAAAAATATGAATTGGGGGCCTCCTACTCACTGCCATCTGAGCCGTACGGGGCTAGATGAACGACCTTAGATTGCATTAGCACTCTATTATTAAATATGGTTTTAGCACTAGATATGCTCTCCCGTACTGGAATATCTACAAATAACTATTTTTTATCACTCAAATTCATCAGTATTATTTAAAATTCACATCATTCTTACTTTTCTCTCGACAGACTTTTGTATAGGTGGATTTTACTTAGGGCTTTGTTACATAGGTGGAGATTACTTAGGTCCTAGAATATTTAAGGCTTTTTTTAGATAGGTGGAGATTAGAACCAATTCATTTGGATTGGTCTAGGTTTTAGTTCAATTTACCTGTCCATCTAAATGGGTTGGATTTAAATTCTACCTATGCAAACAAGCCACTAAACTACATATACCCTTCTTCCAAACAAGCCATTAAACTTTATATACCCTTCTTTTTACTAAAACCCTTCAATTTGGGGAGATTGGATCATATACCCTCTTTTTAGTTGGGAAATTGAGGATTTACCCTCCACATCTCAATGACACGTGGGGTCATCATAAGTCACTGACACGTGGGCCAGGAAGGTAAATCCTCAATTTCCATCTAAATGGAGGGTGTATGATCAATTTTTTCTTCAATTTGCCTTTCACCCTGTTTGGCTCCCTATAATTATATATTCAATTGTGTTCCAAAGCCTATTATAGTAGAATTTGCATTTGATTCTGGGGATTCGAATTCGAATTTTCATGTTCGAGTGCCATCTGGATTTAGGAAAGATTTACACTACACCCAAATCCTCAGTTCTTTGATCCCCTCTCCGTCATCGATCTCACAGACACTACACGTCTACACCCTACCACCAACCCTCTCTCTTCCCAAAAGCATCCACTACACACTACTACTCCCCATCGACTACCAATCTCCACAAGACCACCACGACGAGCGGTGGATGCGAAGCGCTTCGGCGGCAAGGGGTCGGAGGTGGGGATGGCGACGCTCAGGGCTGGCTAGGAGACACGGAGGCAGGAGTTTGGAGATGGCAACAGCAAAAGCTTAGAGATGGTAGCATCAGCGACGGCGGGAGGAGCTCGAAGACGACGGTTGTGGTGGCTTCCTCCGTTGCCATCGTCACCTCCTAACCTTAGGCCGGCCAACGCCACATCGCCTCTCAAGCGCCGGTGATGGGATGTGAGCAAGTGGAGTCAGGCAGAGACGCAGAGTCGAGCAAGAAGTTAACGTCGTGCGATTTTGCACGATTGATGGATAAGTGGGAATAATTGGTACCAGTTGGTTGGTTGCCTCTTTGGAATTGTTTGCAATCATTTATTCCAACTAGCCACATAGGCGCGGCGCAACGCCGCGCCAGCCATCGTGTGTACCGAAGCAAAAGAGACGATAATTCGTGAGGAGTTTTTTAAAAAAATCGAGGGCGCATATGTATTTTCGAAAAAGCAAAAGGTTTTTTCCGTAAAAAAGCGAGGGCCTATACGTAACTAAACGAGGACCCATACGTAATTTAGAAAACGCGGGGCGCTATCCTGCAAAATACACAAAATTTCGGTGAAGTGGAGGGCTGCTTTTGCAAAAAAACGCTTTAAAAAAACCTGCCAGGGACCTATTTGCGAGGCAAAAGGACCTTTACGTAATTTCGGAAAAAGGAGGGACTTTTTTGCAAAACCGCTCCCTAGACCGTACGAAGATTCTTCAGCCACGCGGCGGACGGAGCGATCGCACGGAGGGAAAAACGGTGACGTGGGCGCTCTCTCCGCTCGCGCTTCCTTCCTGGCGTAATGGGGTAGGTATTCTCAGTGATAGCTAAACAGCCGTATGCTTGTAATTGAATTCCGATTCTATGATTCTACGGCCAATTCCTGATTGCTAAACAGAGTCGGTACATCTCGCAGAAAGACAATTCGGCATTGATGCGCTAGATAGGTGTAACTGATTGGTATGCGCAGGTACCCGGACGACCCCTACGACCGTATCTGGACGCCGTACCCGTACGACCCGACAGTATGGACCGAGCTCACTAACACCGCCTCCATCCAACGCGTCACCGACAAGTTCGAGGTTCCGCTCTCAGTGTTGCAGACGGCTGTGACGCCTGCTAACTCCACTGTCCTCAGCTTCCTCCAGTGGCTGCCGGAGACGAACGCCTTGTCGCCGCCTTCCTACTTCGCCGTCGTCAACTGTGTTGAGCTGGCCATCCTCAGCGGCAATGCCTCCCGCTGGTTCAACTACACCGTCAACGGCAGAACCGTCTTTGGCCCGGATAAACCCTCCTACCTCAGCGACGAATACGTCTACAGCACCGAGGGCCTGCCGCAACTAGACCATTATGACTACGCGCTCGTCTCCAACGAGAACTCCACGCTGCCTCCGCTAGTCAACGCCGCGCAGGTCTACTCCATCCTTGAGCTCGCTATCCCCATGACCGATAAAGCCCAAGGTAAGCCCCTTAGGTGCTTGTTGAATTACCTCAGCGAAAGAAGTTATTTTGACATCTTCCAAATGGGATGTCCATTGGCATAAGATATCATTAGGAAACATTGAGTAACAAGGATATCGGGTAATGCAATGTAATATATTAGGTGATATAATCAGGTAGTATTAACTATCAAGGTAACATTAGGGAATAGCCACGTCAGGATAATTATGTGATGTTAGTACTTACTACTTAGTACCAATTAACAATAACATAAAATTCTCGGTAAGTAATACCTTGTAAAGCAGCTAACTTGGATCCGATTGTTTGCCTAGAATTAGAATAGCAATATCCAGTTATTTTGTAGACAATTCTAAATCAGGACGAAGAAAAATTACATTATTTATCTTCGAATGTCAATACTCAACAGCATGGCTTGGAACTGTAGAGCATGATGAATCAAACTCGTATTCATGGTTTGTTGTTTATATCAGTGCTCTGATTAACCATACTTGTACTATGTAGTTAAAGCCATTATGGACATCAAGGGACAATATGGCGTGAAAAGAAACTGGATGGGTGATCCATGCTCTCCAAATAATTACGTCTGGGATGGCCTGAGTTGTAGCAGCACAGCGGCTAACCCAACAGTTGTATCTATGTGAGTATGCAAAAAAGGAAAATTCATATAATCTTCTAATTTAAAGCTAGCAGTAGCACATATCTTGACGGTTTGAGCCATCTGTGCAGAAATCTATCTTCCAGTAATTTGAGTGGTCCGATACACAACTCCTTTTCGGAATTTGTATCAATCAAATTTTTGTAAGTGTTACTGATCAATATAGCATATACCCTTTGCTCTTGTTTAAGTTAGTGTACTGCATGCTATGGAGAATTTTATTTTTGTGATTTTTTATGATTTAATGCAAAAAAGGGAATTATCTCAGTGAGGTGGATTTGGCTCACTCTCTTTAGAAAATCTGAATAAGTAATTGGAATCTAAATAGGCTTTAAGTTTTAACCCAGCATGATCAATTGGTCTAAAAAAATATTGTAGTCGCTTTTTCCCTCAACAAAAATTTCCAAACTTTTCACTAAGGATTTGGAAGGAAAAACTTAAAGTGCATGAATGATATTCAGCATCATAATCTTTGACACATAATGATTAAATTCCTGCGACACTACAAATGGCACATCAGATTGCCAGTGAAAGTTTTCTGTTTGCAAATGCATGTAAGACGCAGGATGACTAGATGGGTTTATGGTCTCGATATTCTATGTAGAATTATGCGGTAAATAAGCAAAAACACGCATTTCTGATTGTCGACTTTGTTCTTAGGTGTTCTCACATAGATATAACTGCTTAATTCTTGTTCATTGTAATTCTACAATCATATGGAATTGCACTAGATGTTTTTTCAAGTTCCTGAGTTTCTAAGTAGCAATTTGCACCAGGATTAAAGTTATTCCCTGTTATACACATAATAGTCTCGCTTGTATATCTTTATTCAATTCTGACACCTGGCTTGAAATTGGAGTCCACACTATGACAGCCATCTAATTGACATAATTACTTTGACACAACTGAATGGAGTGCTTCTAAGTGCCAATACCAAGGGTTTTAGTCTGTTTAGAACATAACTATAAAAAACCTAAAAATAGATATGCTCATCTGCTTAATTATCATTTCAGGGATTTGTCTTACAACAACCTGACTGGAGGCATACCCAGTTTTCTAGCAGAATTACAATATCTTCAGGTCCTGTAAGTGATACAATCATACAGAACGTTCTTCATTCATCTAATTCATTATTGGAATTTGGAATGTTTGACTTTCCATGGATTCCAGAAATCTATCAGGAAATAATTTCACTGGACAAATCCCTGATGCTCTTTTGAAGAAGTCAAATTCTGGCTTTCTTACATTCAGGTTTTCTTATGCTTACTTTGCTCATATTTCTTTTCAAGGTTGGAAGATATGTTTTGTTTGATTTGTGTACCCTATTGTTGCGTTAACAGGTTTGTAGATAATTGATGCTAGTGATAGGAAATCCCAAGGCGGATTAGTTTTTCTTTTTGTTCAGTTTTACGGGACCCGGATTTATCAATCTGGAATTCTCTATAGTTTCACCGTACTATTTCCTGAATCAGTAGATATTTGCACGTAGATACCTTGTTGAACATCAATACATATATCGCAAAAGCAAAGTAATACAATAGTAGACTTACACATGGGCCGATCAGTCCGAAATCTTTAAAGAGCAACAGTGGAAACGGAACAACACACAGGTGGGACCCTCAGGATATACCCATAGGTAACTAACTGGGGCTCGTGACCTAGTTCTTGACCTCATCATAGACCGCATCGCTGCCCATTTGCCATGTTGGAAATCTGATCTAATGAACAGAGCTGGGAGGTTGGTAATGGTCCAATTTGTAATGACATCTATGGTGATTTATCTGGCTATAGCTTCGGATCTTCCCCCTTGGGCTATCAAGGAAATCGACAAGATTAGAAGGAGTTTTCTTTGGAGAGGAAGAAGAGAAGCTAATGGGGGTCATTGTTTACTCACCTGGCCTAGAGTTTGCCGGCCTAAAGAGCTAGGTGGACTTGGTATACATGATCTAAAATCCCTTGGCTGGGCCTTGAGATTGAGATGGTTGTGGCTTGCTAAGACCCAACCAGACAGGCCATGGGCGGAGTTTAAGATCTTGTTACACCCTTCTGTACATGCCTTCTTCTCCATGGCAGTGTTCACTGTTGTCGGTGATGGAAAAATCTACTCTCTTTTGGACTGATAAGTGGCTGCATGGCAGTCCATTGAGCTACTTGCTCCTCAACCTTTTTTGCTCTGGTCTACAAGAGGACAGCCAAAAGACGCACAGTTTTTGATGCTCTGTTGGACAATTATTGGATCAGGGACTTGCGAGGTGCCCTCACTATGCGGACGGTGGCGGCCTGGGCCAAGGAGGGCCCAAATAAAGGGTTAGGGGAGGAAAGGGAGGTGAGGAGATGCTCCAGGAGAAACGGAATCGAGCTGAGACGCACTGAGTAAAGAATGGCGGTGGCGGCGGTGGTTTTGGCCGAACCTGAAGAAGATGGCGCCGTCGGTGAGCTACAGTGCATATCATTTCGATTAAATGGGAGGGCGAGAAGATGTCCAGGAACACAAGATGACACGAAAGGAAATGGGGAGACTTGCCGGTTTGGCCGGAGTAGTGATAGACGTGGCGGTCGGAGCGGAGGAAGCCGCATATGCAAGCTCGAGCTCGATTTCTTGTACAAGGAGGGATGGAGAGGAGCCCAGCAGCTTAAATAGCTGAGGGGAAGGGGGATGTGTGACACGGGCGTGCTTCATGGTAGGGGCCACGACAGCGTCATGGTGGCGTGGAGCTGGCATGAGCATTGAAGCAAGTAGCGTGGGAGTGCACGACGTGGTTGGCGTGGCACGAACAGCGTTGCATGGACCTGGCAGGGCGGCACGGTATGGGCAACGGGATGGAAGTAGGTGCAAGGCGTGGTTGGGCGCGCATGGGTGCTGTTGGTGCCGATGTGCGGGAGTGGCGTAGCGCGGATTAGGGCACATGCACAAGCGTGGTGCGCTGCCGGGGCGAGGGCGAGGCGCAGGTGGCACCACGCGGGGATGAGGATGGCTCGGTGTGGCGCGTCGGGCTAGTGCGTGAGCGCGCACGCGCGAGCAAACAGCGCGACAAGCTGGCTCGGCCAGAGCAAGAGGAAGAAAGAGAGAGGGGAGGGATTCGACTAGGCCAGGAGAAGAGAGGAAGAGAAAGAAATGGGCCGATTGGGTTGAGCGACTTAGCTAGAGAAAGCAGGAAGTGGGTTGCGGCCTGAGAGAGGAAAGAGTTGGCCTGACCCCTTTGGATTTCGAATTTTTGATTTGCGTTTTGCTTTGATTTGAATTTAGATTTTGGATTGGAATTTGAATTCAAATTTGAATTTCACTTGACAGGATTTTGAAAATGTATAATTCCAATTTTATTCAAAGTCTTTTCAATCTTAGGTTTGATTCAAGATTTAAGCGATTTGAATTCGAATTTCGCTCCTCCTTTGTTTTCAAATTTTTTTACTTCATTTAAATTCTCCTGGTTTAAACCATGGATCATCTTTTTAGATTCAGATTTCCATTTTTAATTTGCTTTGTTTGTTGTATGTCTTTTGACCCTAGTTTTTTGTTTGATTGTCACAAAAATCCATTCACGATTGTCAAATAAAACTGGAAAAATTCTTGAAAACCAGAATGCATTAAAATGTTCTAAAATTTTCATATTTTCAAACATCCGAATTTTGGGATGTTAGAAGTTTGACTAGCTCAAATTTTCCACTCGTATCCATTTATGACGGTGTTACGCTCACACCTGTTGTTAATTTGAAGTATAATTGCTTTGGAATAGTCCTTGAGGAAAAGGAGGATATCACATGCTTCCCATATAAGCATGATTGGTTCTTGTAAAATTGTGCAATTGTTTTTTTATAGTATGGTCATAAGAAAAGTTTACTGTATAGTTCCATCACATCGAAGACCAAGCTGACATTGAGTAAACCAGTGTAGCATCGACATTATAATCACTGAATTTGATTTGAAGTAAAAAAAACCGTGTACGCATAATCATCATATCTCTTGGGTGACACTATGAAAGACATGTACAGCTATAAGATAAGATGCGCGACATAAGAGTTACTTACTATGTTCATAAAGTGAATGTCATGGGTGTGGGCCTTGGGCCCAGCCGGTTCATTATTAGAAAGTAGAGATTAGTTTCTATTTGAGTTAGAGATTAGTTTCCTTTTATTAGAGATATAATTAGAGATATGATATTAGTTTCTATATTTGTTAAAGATATAATTGAGATTAGATTCTATCTGTTAG
>CM029666.1:64533259-64588259 GCA_017311315.1 Dendrocalamus latiflorus
TGAGTAGCACCGGTATGCTGCTAAGAAGTCACTAGCATTTCTGGAAATCTTTTACAAAATTACTATTTTTTTATCCAAAGTGTATTATCCAATATCTCTTTTAATTGTGCATCATATTCTTACGATTGTGACTCACTTGAAAGCTAGCTTGGCTTTGTACAGTAACTAACTTTCAAACGGAGTGTCTTTTCAAGGTGAGATCTAAAAGTCGATTGTAGTAAGCATTGTCCTGACTTCATCTATATTGGCAAAAATTGCACGTGAGTATCTCTCTCACGAACAGTCAGAATTCAAAATTTTAAACCAAAAGTCAAAAGTCACAGTCCAAAAGAACCCATCCATAGTGTTACGAGAGGATGCGTGCATTATAAAAACTAAATATTTAAAATATTGGAATGAGATTCCATACTTATACGTATTTACATTTATTCTAGATCCAAGAGCTAAAATTGTACGATTCAGTAATATTCTTTCACTTATAGGTGAGGCTGTAGGGGTAGATTATTCTAACTATTTTTCAGTTGTTCGTTCTAAATTGTCTAAAGTTTATCAAAAGTATGAGGATAAATTTTAGGGAGTTCACTTACAACGATCTTCACCAACATCCATAACAGGTAAGAAGATAAATATACGAGGCAAAATCTTTGATGCACTATGATCCTTCAAAAAAATCAAGCTCTGCATCATCAAGTGCTGAAGCAATCCATACCAAAATTGTTTAAAAAATTATCCTTTTTATTTTGGATTTTGAAGAAGCCGAAACAAAAAATAAAAGCCAAAAACAGAAAAGACCAAGGCAAGAGTTGGTAGGATGGCGTTGGGCAATAGGCATGTGAGCGGGTGTGCAAGTGCCTGCAGCTCTCCACTGGTCCCGATCCGTGCGCGTGGAGCTACGGAACTAGAGCCTGATGTGATGACAGCTTGGTCGAGCCTTGGACAACCAGGGAGGCGGGTGCCGATTGTCGTTTGCATTGTGGGATCCAATGTGCATCGGACGGCCGGATCTGCTCCCTCGCCCCGAGCTGCTGATCTGGTAACATAGCGTAACAGTTGTTTCTCATTGTTCCAACGATATGTGCGGCTTTGATTTCCAAAAAAGGAAAGGGCACGTGCAGCTTGGTGTAAGTTGCTACAGGGAAGAAAGAACTCGGTATGGTGGCGACACAACCATCGAGGTGATGTTTGGAACATGGTAATTCTATGTGAATTTTGCAGTGAACGGTATATTTCCTACGGAATCCTAGGAGGCTGCGGCCTACGGAACGAGGGTTGAAGCAGGTCGGAGTGGGACAGCTGGAAGGAGGCTTTTTTTTGGCCCGTCTTGGGACATATTTGCCAAGTTCAGCATGGTTTTTGCTTTTGACTTGTATACTATTCTATGGTAACTAATTTTTAAATAGTGTGTTTTTAAGATAAGATCTATAAGTCGACTATAGTAGACACTGTACCGACTTCAGACTAAAATCACATGCGATTGTCTCTCTTTCCGTACTCTCTCGCGAATAGTTAGAATTCAAAAGCCATGGGCCAAAAATCATAAGATACAGTCCAAAAAAATACATCATACGTCCCGCAACAATCTAGGAGTTCAGTTGCAGATAGAAAAGGTATCATGTCTACTCACAAACATTTTAAAAGAGTTAACTTGATTAAAATATGATCTAACGGTCAACCAGAACTATTTTATGAAAACTACACACTGTGATATTTCCACACTTTGCCCATAACCGGGGGCACGGCTATTCAAAATAGATTATAACACTCTACAGAGGTCTATAACTTTACATATAAGATATGATTATCTCTTATGTTTGTCATTACACGCTTCCGTAGGCATGCGATTGAAAAATCATAACAAGGTCTTTACAATGCTTCATTCTAATGCTTTTCCCCACTCCGGAGGTATGAACCCTTCATCACTAAGGTAGCCCTGTTGTTAGAGATAATCTTTCCCTTCTGCGAGTGTGCACTCCATATAAGGGCAGGGACCTTTCGGGTCCCTCCCGGACAGTGACCGCTACAGGTTCACTCATATCATAATTTATCGGGCAATGACCCCACGGGCCATCCCCAACTTGTTACACTAGCTTAGGAATCCACACCGAAATCAAACAAATTTGTTGGTCAGGCCTGTCCCATATCAGGCTTGTTGTTGAACGATTGAGTGTAGAAATAAGCACACAAAGATTTGGTCCTTAAATCGACTCAAGCGAGACAAACCAACAATCCAGACCTCGGGTAATTCCTACACTGGTCTCAAACCAACCACTCGCCTAAGTCTTCACTATTTTATAAAATATTCCCTGTATCCAGTGGTAACCCACATTACCACTACCATTATCATGTTTCAGATTTTAGTTGGCAATGTTTATATCGTATTTAATCTTACTACTAGAACATATCTAAGCACAACCGTAATATGGCACAATTACTATTATGAGTATCCTATGGTGACAAGAGAAGATATTATCAAGAAGGAAAATGAGAGGTATTAATTGTATGATGTAGCAAGGAAATTTATATAAACAATAATAGCAAGCATGTACTTTTATTTGAAAACAACGTATTGCGTTTGGAAATTAGGCTCAACGTGATCAATTATAAGGACTTGCCTCCTTTCTCGATGTCTTTGGTCTTTTCTATGTAGGCTCCAAGCTTATTTTTTATTACTTCAATTGCTCTTGTAGTTCCTTGTTAACCAAACTCACTGAGTCCAAATACTAGCGTGGGAAAATGGATACTAATAAGTTCCTACTTTGCAGAATACAAGCTGGGAAAAAATATAATAAAATAATCAAAAAGACATAAAAATAGGTTTAGGCGATTGGATTTAAGTGATGCTTGGTTTGGCTAAACGGAGTTGAAAATAGGTTAGATGGGTTTGAGATGGTCGAAGTGGTTATAGACAAGTTTCTGTGAACAGTGATAGGTCTAGGACAGTACCGGTTTTGGATTGGAATAGTATCAGCTCGAGCTGCGAATAGGGTTAGGTTATCGTAACGGACTCAACCTAGTTTAGGTTTTATCGAGTTTAGTTTGGCGAAATGAAACCAAAATGGCAAAGACGTGTTTGAAATTATCAATAGGGCATAAATATGTTAAATGGATTTTTAGCAATAGAAACGAGCCTGAATGGTAACTAGCCTGGACTTAGAACAAGGTCAGGTTTGGTTTGAAACAGTACTTGGCTGGTTAGGGTTTCATCGGAATCTATTTAGGCTAAACGAAGTTTCTTCAAGGGGTCAAAATGGTCGAAACATATATAAATATGCTAATTGGTTTTTTGGGGCAGTGTCGGGTTCGTATTGTTACGGTTCAGATATTTTGGTTTAAACTGGGTTTGGACCTAAATGGCTTTGTGTTTTAAATAAAAATTAGTAGTGGGTTTGGGTTTTAAACAATATTGGGTTTCAGGTCTACTTCATTTGGTTTTTGGGTTGAATCTATTGTCTTCTAACTTTTGGTTTTATTTTCTACGCTTAGTCTACCTCTTTTGGTCATCTAGGCTCAGCCCATTGTCTCCTTACTTCTCTTGGGTCGACTAGCCTTTTTCTTGCATGCAGCCCACAGACGGCCTGGCCTCCTTTGCATGCACATGGCCCCACTGACTCAGACGTCTTCTTCCTCAGGTCATCACACATCGAAACAGAGGAAGGCAGCATGGCATGGCATGTGCTCCGGCGAGGTGCTCTAGTGGTGATGGAGCCTAGGGGTGGACTTGGGAGGCAAGGCGGTTCCATTTTAGGGCTTGACGAGGCCCGAGGGTTACTGTGGATGGCCAGCGGCAAGGTAAGTTACATAGTGGTCGACCATGGCATAGAGGCGGTTTAGTGGCTAATCACGAGGGTAAGCTCAGATTAAGCATCTCCGAGACAAGAGGATGGCTATGGTAAGGACGGCTCAAGCTCTAATGCTCTCTGGGAAGCTATCCACAACGAGGGACTCGGCTGGGCCATGGATGTCATTGTCGGTGAGCTAGAGAGTAAGAGGGGCTAAGGCCTCAGGTTTGTGAAGCCATAGTGGTGTTGTGGCTGATTGGAATTGGGAAATGGTGGAGGTTTTGGGCGAATTGAGATTTTGGGGCTTACTGTCAGTCGTGGGGAAGGTGGCGAGAATTTGGCCGAAAGTGGGAGAGGCAGATGTGGGGGTGCAATGGAGGGTTATGAAGGCCAAAGCGAACTCAGTTGGGCTTTATAGGGCATGAATGGCGATGGGAGCATTGGGAGCAATCTTGCAGTGAGGGCGCATGGCCGGCGAGGTGGTGGTCGGGAGGTTTCGGTGGTCACGGTGGCACCTCATCCTCGGCGCATTTATGGTGCTGGTACTTCTATGAGTGGCGGCAGTCAAAGGTGGGTGCGTCCGTCGGTAGGGGAGAGCTTGGCGTGGCGACAACGGCGAAGCGAGCGTGAGCAACTGCGGCACATAGCCAGGTGAGTCGGCGTCTGTTTAAGAGGGTATCAATGGCGCGGCAAGAGGTGGTACGACGGTTTGATGGTGCAGCAGCTGCGGGTGTGAATTGCGGTCACATACAACGGCGGTGGCAACGAACAGGAAGAAGCCAAGTGGAGGCAGTGAACTAGGGAGAAGGCGGATTTTCAAATGGCGCCAATGACTTAGGGAGGCAGATGGCCGAAAGTGGAAGGCGGATTTGGTCGGAAGGTTTCTGAATTAGGAAAGAAATTCAAATTCAACCAAAATTCAGAAAAAAAATCAAAATTTTACAAATTTTTGGTTTGTTAAATAAGAACGATGCAGTGAGAAGGAAAATCGTATTTGCATTTGGCAAGCTAGTGTTGACTAGTAAGGAGGGATTAGTGCAAATTATTTATTTATTTTACCCGAACTAGGCTTTTGCATTGGGGATTATAGATGCTTACACAAGTTCTTTAAACCATGTAAACACCTGAAAAGAGGTGTTTGCGTTACAGAAAATAGCTTTCATACAGTACTTGCTGATACGGTAACAACATGTTGGGCATGTTATTTTTGACTTCGGGTTGTGACTTTTAGTTACAGCTTATGGTTTTTGGGTTATTCGTGAGGGATTACAGAGTAATAAAAGGTCACGTGCGGTTTTGGTCGGTATAAATGAAGTCGCTACAGTGTGTACTACAATCAACTTGTATATCCCATCTTAAAAAAAATATTCCGTTTTAAAACTAGTTACTGTAGAAAAGTTGAAAAGCAGCTTTTAGAAACTAAAAAGAAGGACCTATTTATATTAATTTTTGCTGATGACTTTTGGTTTTAGCTTATAAAAGCAATAACTTGTAGAGGATCGCACGAAGATAAAAAAAAACTTATGTGTGATTTTGACTGATATAAATAAAGTTATTACAATGTGTCATACTCGACGACTAATAGATCTCACTTAGAAAAGACCTTTTGTTGGAAAGTTCAAAATATAAAATACTATTTGTTATAAAAAATAGTTTTTAGAAGAATGAATAGGACCGAAGAGCCAAGCCCATGCGGAGAGGTTGTGCTTGAACTGGAGATGCCGTTACGCCATCGCGTCTTGCAAGTTCTGTGTTTCCGCACGCAGACGGAGACGGATGCCAGAGGGTGGAACGGTGCTAATCGTTTTCTTTCTCGTAACGAACTCACTCTGCGCGTAGCCAGTGTTACGTCAGCACCACCGCTTCCTCCCCCATTCGGTCACATCTGCACCAACCCCGAACCCTAGCCCTCCCGCTTGCTCTCCGTGCTAGCCACGGCGCCACCGCGACCTTAGCGTCGCCGCATCGCTTCTCCCCCCGAGATCGGCTGTGCTGCTGTTGTTTGGCTGCGGAATCTGAGGAGGAGGAGACGGCGGCGGGGGCGGGGCCCATGGGGCTCCATGGCTGAGGATGCCTGTGCTCCGTAGCGCGGCGCGGAGGGCCCGAGAGGCGCAGGGGAATCCGGCGGCGGCGGAGGCGGCCGCTCCGGCGCCACCGCCGGCGAGGAGGCGGAGGGCGACGAGGAGGAAGGAGACAGGTGGCGGCGGTGAGGCCACTCCGAAGGAGGAGGAGGTCAAGCTCGCGGAGATCGCAGCGGAAGGCGGCGGCGAGAAGCGGATGGACGACCCGGACAGTGCGGCGCGCAGCGCCGACAAGCAGGCTGTGGAGGACGATGGGACTACCACTCCAATCCCTGAGACGGTGAGATGTTTCTACCATGTTTCACTTGTGCTTACTATGCGTGTATTCGATTGTTTCGATACAATCATACAACGTTTACCTTTGTCATAGTTTTCCGTAGATGCATCCGTGAAGCGAAATTTTGGTCTAACTTGTAAAGTGAGATTTTTGAAGGCTATGTTGTTCTGGTTGGGATTGTTCAATTTTTTTAGGTTACCAGATAGATTGTAGATATGTGGTTTTATTAGCTCGCATAAATCGGTTTTGCGCCGTCTGTTTTACCTATATCTCTCTCTCCCAAAGGCGTTAGCTTGCTGTTTGCCACCGATTGTTTGTTCCAAATGATTTTTGGTTTAATCTGTGCCTGTTTGTTGTATACAGGTCCAGGTGGGCAATTCACCAAAGTATAGAGTTGACAGAAAGCTCGGGAAAGGAGGATTTGGCCAAGTATATGTTGGCCGCCGCATTTCAGCTAACGGTCCAGGCGCTGTTGAGGTAACTAGCGGAATTTCCCGCGCAATTGGGTGGCTAGATATTACAACATGTTGTATATGTTATGTGACTCTATTGCCTTTCAAAAATATAGTTGTATATGTTATACAATTGTATAGTTGTAATATCTATACATGATTAATCTACACCATTATAATCTAGCCTCTCCAAAATAAGGGTGCCTTTGGTTGGGCTTTTGGGAGCTGCTTTTGCTTCCAAAAAGCCAAAAGCCAACCAAAGGGGTGGAAACCAGAAGCTGCTTTTTCAGAAGCAGCTACTTTTGGGTAGTATAGTTTTGAAAGCACCTTGGACCCTGCTTTTGGCTTTTGGCTTTCTGCTTTTTGAAATGGTAAAATAGAGAGCTGTTTCACAGTTGTTTCAAGGAAAATAGAGATAGGAGGTAAGTTTTATACTTGTTTCAACCAAACAGCTTACAGCTTTTCCACAACCCACAACCTACAGCAGCTTTTCCACAGCCCATAGCCCATAGCTCACAGCAGCTTTTTCAAAAGCCACAGCTCAACCAAACACACCTTGAAAGAATTTGTAGGAGTTTTATTTTTTTCTGATTTAAGGATTATTGTAGGGTTTTTAAGACATCCAAAGCGACTCCCTTGAATATTACCAGTTGTTTGTAGATATATAGATAGATGATTTTGCTACCAACCTATTCAGAAAATTAGAATTGTGGCCTGTGGGTAGTATTAGCAGTGGCGAATAAATCTTGTGCTTTTGTATGATAGGTGGCGTTAAAGTTTGAGCATAGGAGCAGTAAAGGATGCAACCATGGGCCTCCTTATGAGTGGCAGGTTTACAAGTAAGTGGTTTCATGATCTTTTAATTTGGGGTATAACAAGATGTAGGTTTTGCTGAGATCCTATCAAGACACTGGTGCTGACTGATTTTCATGGTTATCGCATGTGTAGCACCCTCGGTGGTATTCATGGGGTTCCTCGAGTCCACTACAAAGGGCGCCAAGGGGATTACTATGTTATGGTAATGACACTTCATTTGGACTGGTACAATAGTAACTTCTTTCTTTCTGCTCATTTCTAGATGTTGGTTAACTTGGTTTAAAAAATGCAGGTTATGGATATGCTCGGACCCAGTCTGTGGGATGTCTGGAATAATAATTCCCACACGTGAGTTTATCAGATTTACCCAACAATTTCCATAGGCTTTTAGCTGACCATTAACACCACTCTTTGTTTTGCAGAATGTCCGTTGAAATGGTTGCTTGCATTTCTATTGAAGCTATCTCCATACTTGAAAAAATGCATTCAAAAGGGTCAGTTGGCATCCTTCATTATTGGTCTTCCACCCTTCCCCCTCCTCACAATACCTTTGTTTGACATATTTATTACCTGTGCTGACAAATTTGTAACAAAAAAATGTTTTGCAATTGTAGATATGTTCACGGGGATGTCAAACCAGAGAATTTCTTGCTAGGGCCTCCTGGAACTCCTGAAGAAAAGAAGCTCTTTCTTGTTGATCTTGGCTTAGGTAATTAAATTTACTTGCCCGTCAAGTAACCAACAGCATGATCATGTTGTATATTCAGCTCTTTTTTAGGTAAATAGGTAGGTGACAGATTAATGAGTCTGAATTAATTGAGTGTTTTTTGATATTCTAATCGCAGCTACCAAGTGGAAGGATAGTTCAACAGGCCTCCATGTGGAATATGACCAGCGACCTGATGTTTTCAGGTGACCAGATGAAGCTTATATGATAACTGATGTGCATTATTTACATTGTCGCTAGCACTTTATGGATAACACTGAATATTCTGTAGTTTTCCTCTATTGGTTCCGTTTCCTGTTTTCCCAGAAATCCTGGACTGTTACACCAGAAACCGGTCACATTTAGTGGTTCTGGCCAATCATTATTTTCTTTCCATTTTTAATTATGTTTTCCTCATTTTTTGGCATTTCATTAGTCTTGCACAACCACAAGTTTCTATATTCTTCTTAACAACACCAAATACACCTGATGCTAGTCGGTACTGGCCAACCCATCCTGACTGATATGTTTGGTAACTGCTCAGTTCTCACAAGGAAACAGAACTCTTTCAGCCAAACCATTGAAATGTCAAATCAAACTTTATGTTATAGTAATTAGTAAACCTGCTGTGTCTGTGGCTCTGTGCATCTCAGGCTTGCTTGCACACATAGCTAGATCAATTCAATGTGTATACTGGTCTTATTGTTTTGTTACTGCTGCTATTTCAGGGGAACAGTTCGTTATGCTAGTGTTCATGCACATCTTGGGAGAATAGGTAGCAGGAGGGATGATTTAGAATCTCTGGCTTATACACTTGTCTTTCTTCTACGGGGGCGCCTGCCTTGGCAAGGTTATCAGGTAAATTGTGGGACCTGCCATTCCAATTATATATGATTTTAGTGATGCATTTGTGTAACTGATAGTCGTTTGCGCCTTCAGGGTGAAAACAAGGGCTTCCTTGTTTGCAAAAAGAAAATGGCCACCTCTCCAGAATCTCTCTGTTGCTTTTGCCCTCAACCCTTCAGGGAGTTTGTAGAGTATGTGGTCAACTTGAAATTTGATGAAGAACCCAACTATGCAAAGTGTATCTCCCTTTTCGATAGTGTAGTGGGCCCAAATCCAGATATCAGGCCAATTAACACTGATGGTGCTCAGAAGGTAAAATAATATTTTGCATTCTGTTAAAAAAACATTACTTTGAGTGCATCTAATCTCCCTTGCAACTTCTCTAAAGCTTATACATCAAGTTGGCCAAAAGCGAGGTCGCTTATTGATGGAAGAAGAGACAGATGAACAACCAAAGAAGAAGATCAGGATGGGAATGCCTGCAACACAGTGGATAAGTGTTTATAATGCCAGGCGGCCTATGAAACAAAGGTACTCTCTATTATAAATTAAGGCCCAAGAATATAGTTAATGGTTAACAATGTGATGCACCTTCTTTTTTTTGTTGAGGCAAAACAATACGACATACCCGTTCTGGATGTTGCAGGTATCACTACAATGTTGCAGATTCAAGGCTTGTACAACACATTGACAAAGGGAATGAAGATGGTCTGTTTATCAGTTGCATAACGTCTTGTTCAAATCTCTGGGCACTAATCATGGATGCTGGCACTGGGTTCACCTCTCAAGTTTATGAGCTTTCACCACATTTTCTTCACAAAGTGAGTAACCTGCACCTTGTTTCTTTCAAGGTTAAAATCTTTACAAATTAATCACTTAACTTCTTAGAGGCAAAGTTACATATATAAGCTGTTTTGTACATTGCCAAGTTAAATGTCATGATTTCTGGTCATTTGAAGGAATGGATAATGGACCAATGGGAGAGGAACTACTATATAACTGCACTTGCTGGAGCAAACAATGGGAGTTCCCTGGTAGTAATGTCTAAAGGTAACCAGCTAAAACTTGCGAGTTCTATAGTCCTTTCTGTCGTAATGATAGAAATATTCTTTAAAGTATTGACTACTTGGCATGTCTATCCAGGAACAATGTATACTCAGCAGTCCTACAAAGTTAGTGATACTTTCCCCTTCAAATGGATAAACAAGAAATGGCGGGATGGTTTCTATGTGACTTCCATGGCAACTGCTGGAAGTAGATGGGCAGTTGTTATGTCTCGCAATGCAGGATTTTCTGAACAGGTAGCATTCTTTCCACTTCAGCGGTGTCCATTTTTCGCATTTATTTGACACTACCAAGCTAACTGTTTTTTTTACTTATTTTTGCACCCCTGGTATGCCATGCATTTATTTTCCAGGTTGTTGAGCTGGACTTCTTGTACCCCAGTGAGGGAATCCATAAGAGGTGGGACAATGGTTACCGGATAACAGCAACTGCTGCAACTTGGGATCAGGCTGCATTCGTTTTAAGTGTACCAAGAAGGAAGCCTACAGATGAAACTCAAGAAACGCTGAGAACATCTGCTTTCCCTAGTCAACATGTGAAGGTACATCCGCCTCAACACCTTACTCAAGAACCTACTTATTAGATATTTGCTCTTAGGCTAGTACTGGTTCTGACAAATTATACCTTTGTTTTGTTGCAGGAGAAATGGTCCAAGAATCTCTACCTTGCATCAGTATGTTATGGACGTACTGTATCCTAGGAATCTTTTGCCACGTTGGTTAAAGCCATTTCGTGCGGAGTTCAGTTAGCCTCATCTCTTGGTGTAAGAGCCTCAGTGTGCGGGCTAATTGTGAATGCGACTTACCATTATTCCATTACCCTGACTGTCATGTTGTTGTGAAGATGTTTCTGGTTATCGTTCTTAATTATAGAAGCGTGTATAGTGGTTAATGTTTTGTAGTCCGTGTTAATCGTTTATGTAGTGTACTTTTAACTGTAGTGTAAGGCGTTGCCAGTTACTCAGATGTGTACACCTGTCCAGTATGATTGAACTCCTGTCTGGTCGTGTCAGAGCCTCAAGAGGTTGCTGCCTATGGTCTGAGGTACAGTAGTTACCATTTTCTCAGTCTTGCAGTGTTGCTGCTCCCTCTATAAATGCTTATTGCCTATGGTTTTACGCCTTTGCATATTGTTGTCAGTTTACATGCATTGCTCTGCCTAGATGAAGGCAAGGGGATCCGCTGAAGTACCCTGTGATATCTGGGCTTTCTTGGATCCAATGGCTGCATAGGTACTTCACATTACTAGCAGTGTTCATTTTGTTATACGGAGCCCTCCTGGTTCCTGATTCCTACTGTCTGTAGCTCTGCTTGTTTAGGCAGGATTTCAAAATTGGGGGCCTAGCCATCGGGTTCAGTTTTTTTTACGGGCAACATACAGATTTTCGTTTCAATAGCTGACGATGGTTTTAATCAGTGTTGCATGTAATGCGCCTTGCAGTGAGCCAATGAGGCGTGTGAAAATGGCCGAAAGCCTGAAACCAACCGGTTCAGTTAGTCGCCTACTGTTAACACCGTTGCATCTTGCAATCAACTAACTATTATCCACAGTGATCTATTTTTATGAACATTGATATATCTTTGGTGGGAGCATATCTAGTGCTAATTTACTATTCAGTGTTAACATGCTAATGCGAACTTTGGCCGTCCGATCTAAAGTGAACAGCCAAGATTCATGCGGGTGGAAGGTTGCTCCTCACTTATGCATTTTGTGTTTACTCCTCTGACTGGTTGATTACAATCACGAAAATGTCTTTCGGTCATTATCTTCTTTCCTGTTGAAGGCGTTACCATGGGAGAGTTCCCTCTGACCCATTGGCCTCTGTACCACTGGCAACGTTCTCCTTCCTCCTCCCAATCACTCACCTTCATCGCCTCGCATCCGTCCTCGGTGCCGTCCTCTCCAGCCTCTCGCGCCGCCCTCCCTAGCGTCGTCCTCCCAGTGCTGTCTCCCTGGCACCCTCCCCGTCCTTTCCTGGCATTGCCCCACCGTTGCCCTCGGTTTTCCTCCACCACCAGCGCCTCCTAGCCTCCCCCAGTGCTGCCTTCGGCTCCCTCCCTGGCTTCCCCATTGTCGCCCCCTCCTTCATCCGCACCTCCCCTTCTCCAACCATGCACTGCTTCGACCACAGTAGTTTCGACTATGACGGCGATGACAACGGTGATATTAACCATGACAGCTTCGACCACGGCGGCTTGGTTGAAGCCGCCATAGTCGGGGAGGGGAGGCACCAGCCGTCGGAGGGGAGGAGGTGTGGATAGAGGAGGGGGAGGCGCTGGGGGAGGCTGGAGGGGGCAACACCGAGGAGACAGGGGTGGCGTCGAGGGAGGCCAGAGGGGGCGGCGCTGGGGAAAGTCGGGGAGGGAGCTAGGGAGGCGTTGAGGGAAATTGGGGGGCACTAGGGGAGGTCAGAGGGGGCGACGCCGAGGGAGGCCGGAGAAGGCGGCGCCGGGGAGGGAGCCAGGGGAGGAGCTCGGGGAGGGACGGCGCTCGGGGAGGAGCTCAGGGAAGCGCTCGGGTAGAGGCTTGGGGAGGGGCAGCGTCTGGAGAGGGAGGAGCTAACTCTTATGAGTTGTGACTAAAAGCAAAGAGCGGCGAGGGGTTTCTTGCAAAGAAGCATAATCCATTTGGTAGTTTTCACCTGCCTGGATTGTGCCTGTCCGGCTGGGATCCGACGGTTCTAGATGTTTGTTAGCATGTTAACACCCAAATGACCATTAGCACTAAATATGCTTCCATCTTTGGTAGGTGTAATCTTTTCAAGGTTAGGAGCTGCACTTTAATTTAGCTCTTAAATCAGCTTCAGTTTATTACAATGCATCAGCATCCATGTCCTTTCAGTGACGACAGCGCTGAAATTTGAGTTTCTCTAATAGCTTTGTGTGCGCTTCTTTGCACTCGGCGGAATTAAACCTGTCTAACTGCACCGCCGTATCGAAGAATTATCCATTCAGTTATCAATCATGTCTGTGTTTCGATATTCTTGTCCACTGTTATAATTAAGCATGTCATTTGATCGTTGAAGGAAGCGTGTTTAGTTTGAACTATGAAGATCGTAACTTCAAACTTGATATGCAGCTTTACATTGTTTTTCCCCTTTTAAGATTGTATGTTTCCTCCGAAGATTGAATTCATGCGTCATTTGATCACCAGAATGGCAAACGAAGGACTGCCTCAAAGGCTCCGGCCGACTGACAAACGATACATAGATAAACAAGCCGAGCTGCATATTCGGGGAACAACTCCTGCAGTAGCTCAAGATCACCTAGTCGCATACAAGCATGACAGGAGGAAATGGTAGACGAGCACAAGGCAAGCTGCTACCATGATCTGCAGATTCAACGGGATGATCTTTCCGGCGTCCGCGTCCAGGGGCTGGTTCGCCGTGCCGGCCGAATAGCAGGAATGGAGGAACTCCGCCGAGACGACATCATCACCACCGTCCTCGGAGGTCACCATTGCTGTAATCCGGTTTCCCAGCCATGCTCTTATAGAGCCCACTTGTAACACCTCACATACCTAATATAATATGCCACTATAGAATGTCATCGTCAAAATAAAGAATTAGTAAAATAAACAATAAAAATCATAAGAAATTAGCATTTTATTAGAAAACTAGCGGAAGATGTAAATAATGTTTGAAACATAGAACTGGTCTATTTCCAATCAAATAAAGAACAAATAAGATAACATAAATAGTGGCAAACTAAGTACTGAAAACTCGAGTGCTCCTATCCATGCATGTTGCAATCACTTAACTGGCCTTTTACCTGAGAATAGAAAGAGCAAGCGTGATATTCAGGAATATCAGCAAAGTAATTCTAACAAGCAATTGATACATGTTAATACAAGGTGACCAGGTTACCGAAAACATTGATAAGGGTCGGTGATAGAGGCAATAGGAACAGTGAAATTAAAGATAATTGTTATTTAGCGAGTTATGGCAATGACAATGGTGATTACTTCTCACGCATCTGATTATACGAGAATAGTCATGCACGTCATTGTCCTCGACTGTATAACCGCAGACGGGTGTAATATCCTGAGTAATGAAAGTGTACGGACCCCGTACATTGCTAGGTGGGTGAAAATCTTCCTTATATGTTGGTAACTCCAGGCCACGTGATTGTTATATTATTAGCAGATTATATGGTAAGAATTTAAGGAAACTAAAGAAGTGCCTTAATAAGGTTATGATAAATGCAAGAATTTATTAAGGTTGGTAATGAAAAAGCATAATTTCCTATATGAGAGTGATGTGGAATGATAATATAGTGATGGTGATCTAAGAATTATTCTAAAAGGGATACTATAACAGAACTCACATAAGGGTTTTCAACCATCCAAGTTTTATTACATAACAAGTGATTATTAGTCAGATTAATAGGTATTATATATCAGTCAAGACTCACATACGAAATCATAAAAGTAATGAATCATAATAACAGAAAAAATAAATATAGCAGCCCTAATGTTAAAAGATTGCTAGTGGTTTAACCCTAGATTTAGAACATATTCATATGCTACCTCTATTAATGATTTCAGCATAAATTCTAAAACATTAATTAAAAGTATGAATTCTAGAACATTATTAACGGAGTATTCTAATAAACCTAACAGCATATGAAATAAGATAATCTAGAACATCATGGTATGAATACACTAGTAAAAGTCTATAACTAAACAAGTATTAGTAATATGATAATTGTACCCAATGGCAGTGGTGATAATTATTCATGGAGAACATGGTTAGTGGAACGGAGAGGATAATGGCCGCGAGGTACTTGTCTTGAGCACGTTCGGCGTACTCGCTGCACGAAGGATCTGGAATACGCAACTGCCCGAACGTTCCCTCGATAGCTGCGTGTGAACCTACACGATGGAACGAAAGTGAATCAGATATTATTAAGATAACATTGGCAAAAGACAGGAAGAGATCCGCTTAGTTGAGAATGAGCAGGTTTGCTAGGTCTTAGCTGTGTGAATCGCTGTTCGGCGGAGTGAGCAGCACATTTGGTAAAGTGAACAACATTCCACTACACAAGCTAACAGAACCCCGCGCAAAACACGATTTGATCGTGCTCCAACAGGCCAAACAACGTTAGCATCAGGGCCGTCTTAAGGGGGTGGGCAGGAAGTGCGACCGCCGGGGGCCCATGTCACAGGGGGCCCATGAGTATATGTATGTATATAGTATTTAGTATATGTATTTGAGCCATTGAAGTGAAAATTTAAAGGCACATACATTTAGCACAAGTCCACTTCCTAGTTATTGTTGATGCTGCAATTGCTTCATTGATTAGTCGATTTGAACAGCTAAAGACATTTGAAAAAGTATTTGGTTTCTTATTCAACTCGGAAAATCTGAAGTCCTTGGATGATACTGATCTACGAAAGTGTTGCACTAATTTTGTAGAAACTTTTTCTCATGACAACAAGTCTGATGTTGAGTTAGATGATTTTTTCCTCTAAATTGAAAGTGTTACAAGTAACTTTGCCAGATGAATTGATGTCAGCACCTGAGATTCTTCACTTTGTTAAAGCTGCAGATTGCTATCCGAATGTCTCTATTGCATATCGGATTCTCTTAACTGTTCCTGTGACAGTAGCATCAGCCGAAAGAAGCTTCTCCAAATTGAAACTATTGAAAAATTGTTTGAGGTCAACTATGCTACAAGAAAGATTGAATGGCTTGGCTATGTGCAGCATTGAGAAGGATGTTTTTGGACAACATTAATCTCGATACTGTTCTTGAAGATTTTGCATCAAGAAATGCCCAAAGGTATTATTGTTTTATTTGAGGTAATCATAATAGTTATTTTACCGTTCTTTTAGTTTTTTTGTTGTACTATTGTTATCTTTAATGAACTAAACATATGCTGCAAGTTAACTCTTATTAGTAGTACTATATACTTTAATCGTCATATTAAAAAATTAGATTGCTGGACCCTTACTGTCTTGCTTGCCCAAGGACCCTTGAAATTGTTGAGACGGCCCTGGTTAGCATGGTGCATCGACCGCACTGCCGCCACCGGCCACTCGACCTCGACATCGCCCTCCAGTCACGCCACCTCCCAACCATGCGTGCCTCCCAGCTTGCACCACCTCCAGGTGGCGCCCTGCCTACGCGCCGCCTCCCGGCCTATGCCACCGGCCGTACGGTTGCACCACCCCAGTCGGCCGCCGCCTCCACCGCCAACGGTTGCCTCCACCGGCCCTAGAGAGAGAGAGAGAGATAGATGGGAAAGAGTGAACCTGCTTTGGGAGGTTGGAAGCTTGCGCACGGTGGGAAAAGGGCTGGCCCCTTTCGCTAGCCCTCAAGTCCAGATTAGGAAGATAATCAATTGATTTAATTGCTAATTAAGAGATTGCCGGTTTTTGAATAGTTGCGATACTTTTCTATTTTTCGGGTGCTACACCACTGCTCCATGCCTGCATGCATACGTATACGGAAAACGAAACACAGGTAACTATCTTACTATGGAGACATGAATCATGGCAATGAATGATTGTGAATTTGTGACCATGGCAATGTGCGCATGGCAACTTTGCAAGTTCAGTTAATTTCTTGTTTGCAGACAGTAGAGGCATCAAATCTTTGCCCATAGAATTCGATGCAGCCAAGGCTGGAAGCAGTTTCTATGTAGGCATTCCTTTCTAGCTGGCAAGACCTTCGCTTTAAGCACTTTTTTGAGTTTTCAGTCAAAGTTTGGAGTTGTTGTCGAGTGTCGAAATCAGTTGAAGAAAAGATCCAATGCATCACCTGAAGCTGGTCCCCGACGGCACCGTCGAGGGGACGGAATTGTAACACCCCATTTCCAGGGGCGCCTACGGACACGGCATTCCGCAACTATTTACGCAAGAATAGTTATGGAGTGTCGCGTAAGAGTATACCATTGCATGCTAACAACAAAAGTCCAGCATATATTTCACATACGGTTTAACAACTGGTTTTCAGCAACGGGGCATGCAAGCCCAATGTTTATATTACATCACAAAAGACTCCAAGACCAGCTTGAGCGCAGCGAAGACCTAAAGCCACGGGTCCTCGTCGAAGAAGAGCTCTTCAGGGGCTTCCTCAACGGGGAGACCTTCATCGACATCTTGATCCTCTAAAAGGGGGATTTAGTAAGCTGTGAGCTAATCAACTCAGCAAGTCACAAAGGAAACCCTATTTTACTACTTGCACGAATTATCAAAGGAAGGGAGTATACTTGGTTTATTAACTTTGAGTGGATGCAATTTTATTTGTAAACATTTGGAAATTCACCAGATGAAAACTACTCCTTATGTTAGAAATTGGCCCAATGAGGAAGGCCCATTTCGCGAATCCCAAAGAATGCATGTTTAGTACCATATTGCTAAGGCAGGGTGAGGAAGACCGATTTATAAGGTGGAGTCCTCTCCACTCCTTGAATATGGGAAGAGATGGTATAGGGATGGCTCTGTCTAGTCACACACGCGCGCGCGCGTACTCGCGTATTTTCGCGTGAAAATCGCGTGACTTGTTATTCACAAATTAAGATATTCACAAATTATTGGGTCACTAATGTATTTAGCTGGTGCCACAAGACCTGACATTTCATTTGCTGTGAGCAAATTAAGTCGGTTTACTTCTAACCCAGGAGATGATCATTGGGAGGCACTTGAAAGAGTGTTGCGTTACTTGAGAGGCACAACATCTTTTGGAATACATTATACTGGACACCCTTCTGTATTAGAAGGATACAGTGACTCCAATTGGATCTCTGATGCGGATGAGATCAAAGCTACAAGTGGTTATGTATTCACTTTAGCTGGTGCTGCAGTTTCATGGAGGTCTTGCAAACAGACCATATTGACGAGGTCAACCATGGAAGCAGAACTAGTAGCACTTGATACAGCCACAGTTGAGGCTGAATGGCTGAGAGAACTTCTATTGGACTTGCCATTGGTTGAGAAACCAATACCTGCAATCCTGATGTACTGTGATAATCAAACAATGTTGGCCAAAGTCACAAGTGCAAAGGATAATATGAAGTCCTCTAGACATGTGAAGCGTAGGCTTAAATCTGTCAGAAAACTAAGAAACTCCGGAGTAATTGCTGTGAACTATATTCATACTGAGAAAAATCTGGCAGACCCTTTTACAAAGGGGTTAGCACGGAAAGCGATTTCTGTTGCGTCTATGGACATGGGAATGAGGCCCATTTAAGTTACATCACAATGGTAACCCATACCTTCTTAATCGGAGATCCCGTGACTTAGGCAATGGGAAAAACAAATTGATGTTGTAACAAGAGAGTACATATTTATTGTACCCATGTCCTAATAAACAATGTACTTTCGACTGTATGGAAGGTTGGCATAAAGCTTTAATGTATTCTGTTGTCCAAATAAGGAAAAGGTATTAGCCTGCAGGATACCTAGAAAGAATACACCTACTTGAGCCTAACTGTGTGGTCGCAGTTCACGAGAACGGGGCATTCTCTAGAAAGCTCATGAGCAGATAAGGGAGCATGACCATATAACGCTCCGTTTAGGCGTGGTTCATTGGCAGCCTAGTACTAGTTGAGATTTCAAGTGAAATCTGATCACAAAAAGCTGTGAATTCAAGGCATAGTCCATTCATCAGCTGTGAGAAGATGAATTTTGTCATTCTAGGTGCAAGTTCAACCCGTACGGGACTTTCACTAAAAGACTAGTATATTAACAGTACTTCAGCACAATATCTTTGACATCTTATTAATTTTTGCTTTGGAATTGGTGGGGGATTGTTAGAAATTGGCCCAATGAGGAAGGCCCATTTCGCGAATCCCAAAGAATGCATGTTTAGTACCATATTGCTAAGGCAGGGTGAGGAAGACCGATTTATAAGGTGGAGTCCTCTCCACTCCTTGAATATGGGAAGAGATGGTATGGGGATGGCTCTGTCTAGTCACACACGCGCGCACGCACGCGCGCGCGCGTACTCGCGTATTTTCGCGTGAAAATCGCGTGACTTGTGACTTGCGACGCGCGACCGTGTCGTGACGTGGCGCGCCGCGTGGCAGACCCAGTCCATCTTTATTTTTGCTAAACTCTGCACCACTCTCTCTCTCTGTGTGTTTGAATGAGATTCAAACGTTTGAATTAGAGGCTTTACTGGGGTCTTGATGATAGGCAGTTACTAGTGTAAATGACTGGTTGAATGTGTCAGTTACCAGTGGGTAAATGGCTGTTTTAATCATGTCAGTTACTAGTCTGTCTATTTATATGCCTGGAGACGTCCAGAGTATGTGTGAGAACCTGACTGCCTCCATTTTCTTCCTCCAAACTTTGTGTGCTGTTGTGCTGCGCCGTCTGAACTTCGTCGACTCTTCTTCCCGGCGTGCACCGCGAAGAAGAGGAGCGGTATCTCCGGACCGTTGCTGCCGTGAAGACCTGCACGGGGGCGGCAATAAGGTTTCTGGGCAGCGCATCTGCGCGACCGCTCACTGCTCTGCGACTCCTTCGCTCCTGCACTGCATCAAGCCTGCGCGGCTTCCTGTTCTTCATCAGGCTAACAAGTAAGTCGTTCGTGTGCACGTTCGACTCTGTTATTATATTAAATTTCTTGCGTATATTCTGAAGTATGTTGAGTAGCCTTCTGTTAGTAGTAGCTAGTTTTGCATCTCTAGTTTATTGTATTTGCCTCATAGTAAAATTTGGAATTAAATTATTGCCCACGTTTCCAACAATCCAGAAACCTTATTGTGAATTTTGTTGCAATACAGAAATGGCTAATGCTTCTGATGCAATGAAACCTGAGAGGTTTTCTGGTCAGAACTTTCGTAGATGGCAGACTAGAGTCAAGTTTTGGCTCATGTCTTTGGGGCTGTGGTGGGTTATCCATCCACAGTATCCATTTACGATCGAGCAGTACATGCAGTTTGATAATGCGAACAACACTGCACTTGGCTGCATTCTGACTGTTCTGGCAGATCAGCTCTATGATGTGTACATGGACTACAAGTCCGCCACAGAGTTGTGGGATGCACTAGAGCTCAAATATGCAGAGGCAGAGGCAGGTCGCTGGCTCTATATATGTGAGCAATTTTTCGACTTTAGCATGGACGAGGCTAAGTCCATAGTGGGACAAGCTCATGACCTCCAGCTACTAGTCGGTGAGATTGCGCACTTGGGCTGTGTGTTGCCTCCAAAGTTTGTGGCTGCGGGCATTGTTGCTAAACTCCCTGCCTCTTGGCGGGATTTTGCTACTAGCTTGAAACATAAGAGGGAAGAGATTTCTGTTGAGGATCTCATTGCAGCCCTCGATGTGGAAGAAAAAGCAAGAGCAAAAGATGCACCTAGCACATCTGGCCAGAACAATGCAAACATCATACAGAAAAAGACTGTTGCTAAGAAGTACAAATCCAACAAACCGAACAAGACAACTAGCTTTAAGAAGAAAACCGAGAAAAAGGATTTGAAGGACATCACCTGCTTTGTGTGCGGTAAAGACGGTCATATGGCGAAGGACTGTCGTTTTCGCAAAATCAGAGATGGTGAACAGCCTAAGAAGAAGGCTGTTAACGTGACCATAGGCGAGGCCTCGACTTCAGGAGGGTATGGTAATTCACCTGTTGTCTTTTCAGCTTGTCAGTCCACTGATTGGTGGGTTGATACTGGAGCTAATGTTCACGTATGTTCTGACATTTCCTTGTTTTCTTCTTATCAGGCAGCAGGGGCTTCCTCCGTCCTAATGGGAAACGGGTCACATGCTTCTGTTCTTGGTGTTGGCACGGTGGATCTGAAGCTTACTTCAGGAAAGATTGTCCACTTGAAGAACGTGCAGCATGCGCCTACAATAAAAAAGAACCTCGCTAGTGGTTCTCTCCTATGCAGGGATGGTTATAAGCTAGTTTTTGAGTCAAATAAAATTGTAATGTCTAAGTTCGGAAAATTTGTTGGTAAAGGCTATGAGAGCGGAGGCTTGTTCCGCCTAAGTATCTTAGAGTCTTGTTATAATTTGAATATTGCAACTGGTTCAAATAAATGTGAGGCAAATATTTGGCATTCTCGATTCTGTCATATTGGTTTTGATAGTATTGCTAGAATGTCCAAATTAGATTTAATTCCAAAATGTGAAATTGTCAAAGGATCAAAATGCCAGTCATGTGTGCAAGCAAAGCAACCTCGAAAACCCTTTAAGGGATTAGAGGATGAAAAGAACTTGGCACCTTTAGATCTTATTCATTCAGATTTGTGTGAAATGAATGGATTATTGACAAAAGGAGGCAAAAGATACTTTCTAACTTTTATTGATGGTGCAACACGCTACTGCTATGTGTATTTGCTGAAAACTAAGGATGAAGCTTTAAACTACTTTAAAACTTATAAGGCCGAGGTTGAGAACCAACTAGAAAAGAAAATAAAAAGATTGAGGTCTGATCGTGGAGGAGAGTATGTCTCTCATGAATTCTCCCAATTCTGTTCTGAGCATGGAATAGTCCATGAATTTACACCACCATATTCACCTCAATCAAACGGGGTAGCTGAGAGGAAAAACCGGACACTGACAGATTTGGTTAATGCCATGTTAGAGAGTGCCGGTATGCCTAAGGCGTGGTGGGGGGAAGCTATTCTAACAGCAACTTTCGTCCTAAACAGAGTAATCACTAAAAAGAGTGAGATTACTCCGTATGAGGGATGGAAGGGGAGAAAACCTAATGTTAATTTTCTGCGAACTTGGGGGTGTTTGGCAAAAGTCAATATACCATTGCAGAAAAAGAGAAAACTTGGACCAAAAACAGTTGATTGTATTTTTCTAGGATATGCTCAAAATAGCACGGCCTATAGATTTTTAGTAGTTAAATCAGAAACTCCTGAGATTATTGCTAATACAATAATGGAGTCTAGAGATGCTTCATTCTTTGAGAATATCTTTCCTATGAGAACAGCAGGCAGTACTTCTCAAACAGAGAATGTTCAAACTGATAATATTGAAAATGAGAATAATCAAACTTCTGAACTTCCCACTATTTCTGAACCAATATGTGATATCCCTGAGGAGGATAACAATCTAGTCGCAGAAGCTCCTCGCATGAGCAAGAGACAAAGGGTTGAGAAAACCTTTGGTGACGACTTTATTGTATACCTCGTGGATGATGTGCCAAAGACTCTTTCAGAGGCTTATGCATCTCCTGATGCTGAGTATTGGAAAGAGGCAGTCCGTAGCGAGATGGACTCTATCATGGCTAATGGGACTTGGGAGATCACAGGATCGTCCTATCGGGTGTAAACCTGTAGGATGTAAATGGATCTTTAAAAAGAAACTAAGGCCTGATGGAACAATTGAGAAGTACAAGGCAAGACTTGTGGCCAAGGGTTACACCCAGAAAGAGGGAGAAGATTTCTTTGATACCTATTCTCCTGTCGCCAGATTAACTACCATCAGAGTGCTCCTTGCGTTAGCATCTTCCTATGGTCTACATGTTCATCAAATGGACGTGAAGACAGCTTTCCTTAATGGAGAGTTGGAGGAAGAAATCTATATGGATCAACCGGATGGTTTTGTGATTTCTGGACAGGAAAATAAAGTATGCAGATTATTGAAATCTTTGTATGGTCTAAAACAAGCACCAAAACAATGGCACGAAAAGTTTGACAAAACTTTAACATCCGCTGGCTTTGTTGTGAATGAAGCTGATAAATATGTGTATTATCGTTATGGTGGGGGTCAAGGTGTTATCTTATGTCTGTATGTTAGATGACATACTTATATTTGGAATAAATACTGCCTTAATTGACGAGGTCAAATCTTTCTTATCTCGGTGTTTTGATATGAAAGACTTGGGAGAGGCAGATGTTATTCTGAATATTAAATTGATCAAAAGCAAGGATGGGATTACTTTGAATCAATCCCATTATGCTGAGAAAATATTAAGCCGGTTTGGTTTTGAAAACTGTAAAGTTTCACCAACACCCTATGATGCGAGCATTAAGCTTCGAAAGAACCAGGGGTTAGGAAAAGATCAATTAAGATATTCACAAATTATTGGGTCACTAATGTATTTAGCTGGTGCCACAAGACCTGACATTTCATTTGCTGTGAGCAAATTAAGTCGGTTTACTTCTAACCCAGGAGATGATCACTGGGAGGCACTTGAAAGAGTGTTGCGTTACTTGAGAGGCACAATATCTTTTGGAATACATTATACTGGACACCCTTCTGTATTAGAAGGATACAGTGACTCCAATTGGATCTCTGATGCGGATGAGATCAAAGCTACAAGTGGTTATGTATTCACTTTAGCTGGTGCTGCAGTTTCATGGAGGTCTTGCAAACAGACCATATTGACGAGGCCAACCATGGAAGCAGAACTAGTAGCACTTGATACAGCCACAGTTGAGGCTGAATGGCTGAGAGAACTTCTATTGGACTTGCCATTGGTTGAGAAACCAATACCTGCAATCCTGATGTACTGTGATAATCAAACAGTGTTGGCCAAAGTCACAAGTGCAAAGGATAATATGAAGTCCTCTAGACATGTGAAGCGTAGGCTTAAATCTGTCAGAAAACTAAGAAACTCCGGAGTAATTGCTGTGAACTATATTCATACTGAGAAAAATCTGGCAGACCCTTTTACAAAGGGGTTAGCACGGAAAGCGATTTCTGTTGCGTCTATGGACATGGGAATGAGGCCCATTTAAGTTACATCACAATGGTAACCCATACCTTCTTAATCGGAGATCCCGTGACTTAGGCAATGGGAAAAACAAATTGATGTTGTAACAAGAGAGTACATATTTATTGTACCCATGTCCTAATAAACAATGTACTTTCGACTGTATGGAAGGTTGGCATAAAGCTTTAATGTATTCTGTTGTCCAAATAAGGAAAAGGTATTAGCCTGCAGGATACCTAGAAAGAATACACCTACTTGAGCCTAACTGTGTGGTCGCAGTTCACGAGAACGGGGCATTCTCTAGAAAGCTCATGAGCAGATAAGGGAGCATGACCATATAACGCTCCGTTTAGGCGTGGTTCATTGGCAGCCTAGTACTAGTTGAGATTTCAAGTGAAATCTGATCACAAAAAGCTGTGAATTCAAGGCATAGTCCATTCATCAGCTGTGAGAAGATGAATCTTGTCATTCTAGGTGCAAGTTCAACCCGTACGGGACTTTCACTAAAAGACTAGTATATTAACAGTACTTCAGCACAATATCTTTGATATCTTATTAATTTTTGCTTTGGAATTGGTGGGGGATTGTTAGAAATTGGCCCAATGAGGAAGGCCCATTTCGCGAATCCCAAAGCATGCATGTTTAGTACCATATTGCTAAGGCAGGGTGAGGAAGACCGATTTATAAGGTGGAGTCCTCTCCACTCCTTGAATATGGCAAGAGATGGTATGGGGATGGCTCTGTCTAGTCACACACGCGCGCACGCACGCGCGCGCGCGTACTCGCGTATTTTCGCGTGAAAATCGCGTGACTTGTGACTTGCGACGCGCGACCGTGTCGTGACGTGGCGCGCCGCGTGGCAGACCCAGTCCATCTTTATTTTTGCTAAACTCTGCACCACTCTCTCTCTCTGTGTGTGTTTGAATGAGATTCAAACGTTTGAATTAGAGGCTTTACTGGGGTTTTGATGATAGGCAGTTACTAGTGTAAATGACTGGTTGAATGTGTCAGTTACCAGTGGGTAAATGGCTGTTTTAATCATGTCAGTTACTAGTCTGTCTATTTATATGCCTGGAGACGTCCAGAGTATGTGTGAGAACCTGACTGCCTCCATTTTCTTCCTCCAAACTTTGTGTGCTGTTGTGCTGCGCCGTCTGAACTTCGTCGACTCTTCTTCCCGGCGTGCACCGCGAAGAAGAGGAGCGGTATCTCCGGACCGTTGCTGCCGTGAAGACCTGCACGGGGGCGGCAATAAGGTTTCTGGGCAGCGCATCTGCGCGACCGCTCACTGCACTGCGACTCCTTCGCTCCTGCACTGCATCAAGCCTGCGCGGCTTCCTGTTCTTCATCAGGCTAACAAGTAAGTCGTTCGTGTGCACGTTCGACTCTGTTATTATATTAAATTTCTTGCGTATACTCTGAAGTATGTTGAGTAGCCTTCTGGTAGTAGTAGCTAGTTTTGCATCTCTAGTTTATTGTATTTGCCTCTTAGTAAAATTTGGAATTAAATTATTGCCCACGTTTCCAACATATAAAACTTGTGTTCGAAATTGGATTGCTTTGTCTTTGAATGTGTATAAGTTCAGGTGAGGCTACGTGTCTTAAGTGTGAAGCACAGAAAAGACGCGAATCGTGATGTGGCAAGATGATACATGTTGTGCATTAAGTAACAAGGTCGATGCACATAGAGATGGTTTAGGGTGTCTGAATGCATGAAGACATGACTGTTAGTCATTAGGTATTACGGCTTGTGTGTCAAAACACACGGAGATACTTTGATGAATTGGATTGATGTTTTGGGTTATTGAAGCCCCTTGAATGAGCTATTTTGAAAAATGTGCATGTGTGTGTAAAACTAGATATGGTATTGAATTAATAGGTTAGCCTATATAAGAGTTAATGAAACCCAACTAGAGGTGTTGGTTAGAGTTTTTTTGTAAGCCTTCACTATATAAGGAGGGCGAGTGAAGAGAGTTAAGGTTAGTTCTCTAGAAAAGCCTTTTGGGGGGGGGGAGTTAGGGTTACGTTTTCTAAGAGGAAAATTTTGCATGTGTGTTCTTTGGAGAGGGGGCTCTGTCATCCAAGAGTAGAATGGCTTTAAATATTCATATAAATTTAAATCAAGTGAGTTTTGCTATTGATTTCTCTTTGTGCTTTTGATTTACTTAGTTTCTTATTTGTATTTTCCCCCTTCTTAATTTTGCTGGTTCTTAAGAATGTGTGGATGATGGAAGAACCTCCTCGAGACTAGGGGCCTGTTCTTTTGCTCCGAAGCCGGCGGCTTTTGGCTTTTGCTACAGTACCTAACTTTCAAACGGAGTATTTTCTCAAGACGGGGTCTACAAGTTAAACGATCTACACGTTAAAAGCCCAACATCTGTACAAGCCAAAATCGCAAGCGAGTATCTGTCTCTCCGTAATCTGTACCGTAAACAGCCAAAATTCAAAAATTTCAGCCAAAAGCCATAAGCCGCAGCTGTTGCCAAACACCCCTAGATCTCATCTATCTATGCATCCATATAGCAAGCTCTTGGTATTTGCTTTAGTTTGCCTGATTTTGATATGATCTGTCCTGTTTTGGGCAAATGTCAAAACTTTGTTGAGCATCTTATCAATCCATTGATGGAAATATATTCATAGAATCCTGAGGAAGCTACGTTTCAGATTTTAAGTCTTTTTCTGTTAGTAGATTAGAAGTTGGGCATATTTGAGTTCTTAGTGACGGGGCTGTTTTCTGTTCTGGATTGGCGAGCGGTCAGAGCAATGTGACCCAAGTGGTCAGACCGCCTAGGTCCGAGCAGACTAGTATGATGCTTGCGGTTAGACGGGCTAGTTTATGCTTGTTCCTGCTTGTTACTTCTTTTGATTCCTTGGCTTGTTGAGTTCTATTTAATGTTTGTTTCCATGGTAAAACTAATTTTATTAGCTTTTCATAGCTAATTGAGCGAAGAAGTCAAAGAAAATTGATTTTATAGATGTTGAAAAAGAAACAAACATCATTTAGTCCTCTCTTATCTGTGCCATCGGCCTACACATGGCGTGACACAATAGAAGCATGGCCAAAGGAGTGTGTATGTGCAGACCATTGGATCGGGCATCTTCCCATTGGATCGGGCATATTCCATTAGTCAACAGGATAACAATATACCACGCCCTCTCTACCGTCTTTCATTATCTTGTTGGGCTTTTGGGCCTGTTCTTTACCTCACAAGCTGGCGACTTTTGGGCCTGTTTGTTTTGGCTGCGGCTTATGGCTTTTGGCTGAAATTTTTGAATTTTGGCTGTTTACGGTACATATTACGGAGAGACCGATACTCACTTACAATTTTGGCTGGTACAGATGTTGGGCTTTTAACATGTACAACGTTTAACTTGTAGACCCCGTTTTGAAAAAATATTCTGTTTGAAAGTTAGGTACTGTAGCAAAATTGATAAGAACATGTACCCTATGGATACAACCATATTTGCTATACTTGTTGTTCCAATTACAAGAGCTCCTACACATCACTTAAATTACGAGGTGAGCTCGTTTCAAAGAGATTTTTTACTTTATTTGATAAAGAACTTATGATATTACATAATGAGAATTTGTTGCGTTTGTTATCATGTACCAAGATTTATGATCAAGATCATGCAATACGTGATGCTACACCTATGTTAAAACCGAGGACGGTTTTTTGTCAAGAAGGGGAGGATGATGTGACCACGCCACCAACACATACGACCATAGCGGTCAATATCAAGAGTGAACTAAAGGTGAATTCGTTTCTTCAACTTCAACACATTTTAAATGAGAATATGATGCTACCTAATGATGAAAATATATATATTTGTAGCACCACATCACTTTGGAACCAATTGAAGCAAGGGTTCAAGTTGGACAGGTTTTGGAATCCAATTCGGCATCCAGATCAATTCGGATGGATTCAGCCTGACAGGCCAATTTCAAACGGCCATAACTTTTGATCCAGAAGGCTTCTCAGGGCCCGCGAGTACTCGTTGGAAAGCTCTTGGAGTCTACTTTCAGATGGATCTGGTCCCACCTCCAAACTCCATCCGAGCAGATCAGAAACTGCGAAACAAGTCACATCACTTTTCCAGTCCGAGTCAAAGTGGGCCGAGGGCCTTGTAACTTGGGCTATTTGGGCCGGTACTGTTCACGTGAACAGTAGCACGGACACGTGAACAGTAATCATGAATAGTACCATATCCCTTGTCATTAGATAAGTGCGGATTTTCCCTCCCCTATTTAAGGAGGCTGCACCCCTTTAGTTTTCCTGGGGTTTTTCTTAAGAGATTATTCTGCTTAGCAGTTTCGCCGCATATTCGGTTGAGAAACCCCAACTAGTGAACTTAATCTTTATTCGCAATTTCAGATTGCATCTTGTACTCTCTTGCTTGTGTTCTCGATTCGCTTGCAGGAGATAGCCTTCTTGGCGAGGTCAATCGTGTTCGGCACGGTTGATAACCAACGGAGCAGTGGTGTAGTGATTGCGAGGGGTTCGATCTGTTTTGGTCGGAGCCTTTGGATCATCAACGTCGAGATCTCCACAATCGACTTATCAGTACCTCTCGGAAGATCGGGCCATCGTCACATCAAAAAGCCAAAAGCCGACCGGCTTGTTGCTTGCCAAACAGACCCTTTGGTTTTTGCTACAGTACCTAACTTTCAAACGGAGTATTCTTTCAAGATGGGGTCTACAAGTTAAACGATCTACACGTTAAAAGCCCAACATTTGTACCAGCCAAAATCGCAAGTGGTTATCTGTCTCTCCGTAATCTGTACCGTAAATAGCCAAAATTCAAAAATTTCAGCCAAAAGCCATAAACCGCAGCCGAAAAGAACATGCCCTTTTGCATCCCCTCGATCTAAGCACATGCGATGCCATGATGTTAACCACCCTCAACTAATTTCTCCACGGCAACATCAGCATCGTCCTACTCCCGTCACAAGAGGGATCTGGATCCTCTGATTTTCGGTGATTTTGAGCCGTCCAATCAGAAAAGAAGAGTTGAGATTAGATACTGCATAGACTGCTACAATGATTTGTGGTTTCTCCTCCTCGCTATTGACAGCTAGTGGCAGGACTAGGATTTAGTTATGCTTCGAGCTAAAATATAACAACCTAGAATTAATACCAATTTATACCCACACTACGGCGCAATAAACATTACAAATACATAATTGATATGAAATTTAAGTTCAATGCTAAAACATAAAACATAATAAAGAAAATATAGCAAAATATAAACAATGTAGCATAGTAGAGATACAATTTGAGTACCTAAATAACGAAAATTTGCTCTCTATCCTATTCTACCATTTCTTTATTGATAGTTGGACATGAACCATAAGATACAAAGAAAACATATCAGAGTAAATCAAACAGGTGTATGAATGAATAAAAAGAATAACAAACCGTCTATCGCCAATATCATCAATAATGGTTTTGGTGGTCTCTTTTGTACAAGTTTTGCACAACTATTTTTGTATTTGTGATGAAATTATTAAGTGGTTAGCAGGAGCATTGTCAAGCAATTTTACAGCCTTTACATCATTCTCTTTATAGCATTTCGCTATTTCTAGAAAGTCCCCCTATTGTTTAAGTTAGAAGACTCATCATGTTCATGAAAAATAAGGGCTTGTAATAGAAAATTTTTTACAACGGCTAACATAATAGTAAGACGTGATTTATATTCTTTCTCATACTTCTTGGTGGTAACAACCATAACATAATCTACACACTGCCTTTGATTTTTGAAAGCCTCGCAATGTTTCCTTGATTTATTGTGATAACTACATACTTTACCAATATGTTTATCAAAACTTTTAATTGCATGCTTTCAATTAGCAAACCCTATCCTTGTGAAAGATTTAATACCATAGTCCTCAACTCTAGGTTTGCTTAAAGAGGAAACAATAAAAACAAAAGGCTATATCTTTAGGAACAATTTGTTGCTAAAGATACCGCCTTTTATTTTTCAAGTTTCAACTTTGCATTGCAATGGTCGATGGAGACCTTGTTTCCTAGCAATGCAACGATGGGCCACGGCTTTCTTTCCGCGAGCAGCGATGGGCCGAGTCAGCCGGCCACTGCGAGGAGTGAAATGACTAAAAATTTAAAATTATCTAGGCTAAATCATAAAAATGCTATCTTAAATTAGACTAAAATTATTTAAACTATACATCGATAATTTTTTCACGTTCCAAGCTAAAAACCTACCCCATCGGCATGCGCCGCTGTGCCGCCGGGATGTTCCTCCTCCTCCTCCTCCACGTCAGCTGAGCCGGTTCCGTCACAACTCACAAGATAGGACGAGTCCAGAATCCGTCCAATCCAAACCTTCCCCGCGTTGGTGAACAAACGGAACAAGCAACATGAAAAGCAGCACAATTATACCCCACACCGCGGGCCCACCGAGGAAACAATCAACGGCCAGCCACGGCCGTTGCTACTGCTCGTTTGCTTTGCTACCGCCTCCCATCCTCGCCGTTGGTCGCCTCCTCCTCGCCTTGCAGCTGTCGCCGAGCCGGTCAACCACGTCGTGCGCTTCGGCGGCCCACCAGCTCGCCTCGCCTCGCGTACGGATGGATGGATGCTGCTCCCAAATATTTAATCCCTTCCCTGTGTTAATCTCGCACATAATGGCATAACATAAGCGATCCTTTCTTTATTAAGGCCTTGTTTAATTGGCAAAGTATAGCTTCAGATCCAGCTCGGCATAAGCATCTCTCTCTCGAGTCTTCCTCCTGCCAAGCCAGCTTCCTTGCAAGGAGGGAGGAGAGAGAGAGAGATTGCAAGTCAAGGAAGAAAAAGGGAGGAGGCTGCTGCTTTGAGGGGAGGCAAGAAGCAAGGAAGCAACTTGCTCCAGATCTACGCTCAGGGGGAGGGAGCCTCGAATCGAGGGGAGGAGGCCGAGATGAAGCCGTCGCTGCGGAGCCGGCAGGAGCCGCGGCGGGTCAGCAATGGCGTCATCGTCGCCGCCATGCTCCTCTCCCTCTGCATCCTCAGCATCGTCAAGGCCAGATACTGCGCAACCCCCTTCGGTACGCCTCCTCTTCTTCTTGTCTCTGCCTTGCTCCGTTGCTCCTATCTTCTCTTCTTCTTGATCCGTGTGTTTAGTTAGTAGAGAGAGAGAGAGCTAGCTTGCTAATGTTGACCGCCGCCGCCGCCGCCTGCGTGCAGCCAAGCCTGACGACCAGCTCCAGGAGCAGATGAACTCCAGCATCAGAATGGAGACTGACGAGCCCGCGTCCAAGGCGGCGGAAGGTGAGTGCCTTCTCCGGATCGGCCGAGCTCCCAATATAGATTCGGTCGCAAATTTGGAGTATGATTTGTGCTTAAAGAATTTGTTTTCCCTTTCCCCTCTTGGTTTCAGAGGAAGAGGAGGAGGACAGCACGGGTGGCGCGGCGCCTGCGGTTGTTGGCAACCCTGCCGCCGCTGGCGGCGACACCGGGAAGCCGACGTGTTTCATGACGAGCAAGCGGTCGGAGCGGTGCGAGGCGACGGGCGACATACGGGTGGACGGGAACGCGTCCACCATCTACATCAATCCGATGGACAAGGAGTGGAAGACCAAGCCGTACGCGCGGTACCACGACCCCGTCGCCATGGCCTACGTTCGCGAGTACACCCTCAAGCCCTTCGGCTCCGGCGGCGCCGTGTCCCCGCCTGCGTGCACCAAGAATCACTCGGTGCCGGCCTTCCTCTTCTCGAACGGCGGCTTCTCCGGCAACCTGTACCACGACTACACCGACGTGCTCGTGCCGCTCTTCATCAGCACGCACCAGTTCAAGGGCGAGGTGCAGTTCCTGCTGAGCGGGCTCAAGTCGTGGTGGGTGAACAAGTTCACCCCCCTCTTCCGGCAGCTCACCAAGTACGACATCCTCGACGTCGACAACGACAGGGAGGTGCACTGCTTCCCCCGCATCGTGGTCGGCTCCACCTTCCACAAGGACATGGGTGTTTACCCGTCCCGCTCTCCGGGCCACGTCTCGGTGGTCGACTTCAAGCGCACGCTGCGCCGCGCCTTCGGGCTGGAGCGCGCGGCGGCGTCCCGCGGCGGCGCCACGGGCCACGGCAAGCCCCGGCTGCTCATCATCTCCCGCAAGAACTCCCGTCGGTTCCTGAACGAGCGGGAGATGGCCCAGGCCGCCGCCGCCATGGGCTTCGACGTGCGCATCGCCGAGCCCGACCAGCACACCGCCATGTCCACCTTCGCCAGGCTGGTCAACTCGGCCGACGTCATGATCGGCGTCCACGGTGCTGGGCTCACCAACATGGTGTTCCTCCCCAGGGGCGCCGTGCTTATCCAGGTGGTGCCGTTCGGCGGTCTCGAGTGGCTGACCAGGGTGACCTTCAAGGACCCGGCCAAGGACATGGAGGTCACCTACATGGACTACAATGTGCAGCTGGAGGAGAGCTCGCTGATCGACCAGTACCCGCGGAACCACCAGGTGCTCACCGATCCTTACGCCGTGCACAAGCAAGGCTGGGACGCGCTCAAGACGGCGTACCTCGACAAGCAGAACATCAGGATGGATCTTGGCAGGTTCAGGAGCACACTGCAGGAGGCGCTCACCCGGCTGCCGGCATGAGAGGAGAGATCGAGCCCAAGGTGGTGGTAGATAGATAGGTTGGTGTATCTATCTGTGCCTTCTTCTGCTTAACTTAAAATTTTTAATTTCTTCTTCTTTTTTTGTTTTAGCAAGATTCATTTGATCCATTGTTTTGGATAAATGATGGGAATGATGAACAAAAACATGCTGTTACAGAGGTCAGCTGAGCCCAGTTCAGTTGTTAATTTATACCCTTTGTGATTATCGGTTCAAGCAAATGTCAAGATATATAGTACTACCAGTAAGGATCAATTGTATGTATGTGGCCATTGATCTTATTCTTATCCACCTTTCTCTTCTCCATTGTGCGGTTGCGCCAATTCATCTGTGTCAGCATTCATCACCGAATTTTGACCACCTTTTGAGAAATGAACAAATTTTGATCTCGCATTGTCTCATTCGCAATTTCACATCAGGGGAGAGAGAGAGAGAGAGATCAGGATGAGAACAAATGCTCCAGTCTTGGCCATAATTCGTGAGTAGAAGGACAGGAGCAAAATGGTTCTTGAATTCAACTAACCAAAAGCCTAGTATGCTTATATAGCCAATCAAATGGACCACCACCACGCCACAGGCACACGGACCACAGCTAGTACCAGGTAGAGAGATTGAGATGAGATGATGTGCATTGCATAAGCAAATAGTAGTGCTTGGTCAGGGAAAGGAAAAGGATTGCAGCTTTGCGAGCTCTTTTTCCCTGTCAAGTTGAGGTTTGGCAGGATGGCGAAGGATGGATGGATGCTGCGAAGTCATGGGGTGATTCGTGTGCTGATGTATCGGTTTTTGCCAAAGAAAGTTTGGCTGATGAGCTCTGCCTCTGCCATGGTTCGTCAATGCGTCCCTTTCGTCGAACCGCGACGCTGCTGCCTGCCCTGCTGCCGTGGTGTCACTTGAAAGGAATTAGAGTGTTTTTTATTTGTGTTTGTCCTTGTGTGAATGGGATGTTGATTGGGAATTGACGGAATCATCCAAGTTTGGCTTTTAAAGGGGTCATAGGACAATTCGTAGACGGAATCAAATCCTCTGACGCAACTTCCCTCTGACGTGAGTCACTGCGTGTGGGCCCCCTCGCCGCGTGGGCCCACGCGGCGATGACGGGAAGTTACATCAGAGGATCTCGTTGCTTCGTAGACAACGCTATACAAGAAGTACGGAAGTGATAAAAGGTATAAAATATTTATTTGAGTAGTACATTGAAAACATGAGTATATATTTTTAGGAGTACAAAAAATATTATATATATATATATAGAGAGAGAGAGCGTATGCTATGCACTCAAAGCGATCTGGCTCGTCCGCAAAGAAAGTAGCGGCCAGGATGGAGGCGGACGTGCACCCTAGGCCTTTTTCCGTTTACCCCCGCGCGCATCCAGACTCCAAAATCAGCCCATTCCCCCCCCCCCACACCCTCCCATCCGTGTGGCCATGGTCATAGTGTCGTGGTCGTGGCGCAGTAGCCGAAGCATCAAATCGAGGCGCAATGGTCAAAGGGCCTTGGGTGAGAGGATGTTGTTGCCAGGTAGAGGACGCCGTTGAAGGGGCACTCCCTCCTCGTCGGCATCGTCGGTGACTTCGTCGGCTTCTAGTGTTAGAGATTGGGGGAGGGCCACAGAGAGGACGTCGTCGAAGGGGCGCGTGGGCCAAAGGATGCCGTCAAAGGTATGCATGGGCGGGCGGTACCACCGCTGCCAAATCGCCGTCGCCATTGTCGTCCGAAGTGGAATCGGGGAAGAGTTTAGGGTTTGCACAAGGGAATCTTCGCAGGATGATTTTTTTTTGCAAAATGTCAGGGCATCGCCCATGGGTGCATCAGGGCTGTCCATTCCAGATTGGACGACACGTCAATGGGTGGCCGTCTGCCTCAATTTGGAGCGTCCGTTGGCGCCAGGACGGACTGGATGGCGTGAGCGATTGAGTGCATGGGAGATGTGAGTGCATTGCAAACATTGCCCCCCCCCCCCACACACATATAGGAAAAATACCTTTTACACCCAGGTGTAATTACACCCACCTCTAATATACCACCTAAATAAACTTAAAATACTCCTTTATCACTTTAGGTATACTTGTATACTAATTATAAGATACTCCAATGTGAACCACATAAAAAACTTGTAAGTGAGTTCATAGTTTTTACCGTATTTTGTAAATACCTTTATATATGCACATAAAAAAGAGTATATCAAAAAAATATACATACCACCTCTGAAAAATTGTTCATACCACCTAGATAGTATTAAATACTCGTATACTATACGTACATACCCTCTGTTACACGAGATACTCCCTACATTATGAGATACGATATAGGGTGTAATTACACCTGGGAGTAGAAAAGAAGCTTCATATATATATATATATATATATATATATATATATATATATATATATATATATATATATATATATATATATATATATATGAAGTCTCTTTTCAACTCGTGGGTGTAATTACACCCTATATCGTATCTCACATGTAGGGAGTATCCCGCATAATGGAGGGTATGTACGTGTAGTATACAGGTATTTAAGACAATCTAGGTGGTATGAACAATTTTCAGAAGTGGTGTGTATATTTTTTTCGACATACTCCCTTTTATGTACGTATATGAAGGTATTTACAAAATATGCTAAAAAACTATGGACTCCCTTACAATTTTTTCTGGTGGTTCACATTGAATTATCTTATAATTAGTATACAAGTATACATGAAGTAATAAATGGGTATTTCAAGTTTGTTTAGGTACTATACTAGAGATAGGTGTAATTACAACCGAGAGTAAAAGGTATCTCTCTCTATATATATCAGTCGTCTGGAATAGTATTGTCCTGATGGAACTTACCAATTTAGGGCCTGTTTGGGACTGCTCCGCTCCAGCTTTTTCAACTCTGCTCCAAACTTGTCTAGCCAAACAGGTCCAACTCCAAGAAACTCTGCTCCAAGAAAAAAGGTGGAGTTGAAGGCCTGCTCCACATTTTTTCTGGAGCTCCTCAAGAGGTACTCCAGAAACTGAAGTTTTGTATCTCCTCATGGAGTTGGGAGAAAATTACCCACCACTCCATTACTTTTCCTCCGTACCGATTCGTTTCTTTTCCTCTCCTCCCCACCCACCGCGCGGCTTCCTGTCCTCCCCCACCCACCCCGTGCGCTCCTCTCTCCGCCCCCCATCGGAGACCCGCGCCGCCATCTTCCTCTCCACCCCCCACCGCGCCAGCCCTCTTCCTCTCCGCCCCCCACAGCGAGCGGCGGAATGAAGAAGGAGATCGGCGAGAACCACTGACGCCTCCGCTTCGGCGTCAACGCCGGAGTAAGGGAGACCTCGCGCCGCCGCACCCGCTCCGGCCACCATCCAATCGGTACCTGTCCCTACTCGTCACCCTTTCCTCTCGATTTGTTACATGCCCTGGAAACCCTAACGCTGAATCCGAGTACTTGGGGGACGCGCGCGCAGGAGGCCAAGTACTGGGCGGACAAGAAGAGTTCAGGGACGGAAGCCATCTACGGATCCGCCTTAACATCCGCAAAGATCTCGACGCCCAAATCCTATCAAGTACTTCACTTCCCCCCTTTCCCCTGGAAAATTAGGTTTCGTATGTCGATTTTTTTTCGAGTTAAGAGTCACTAGTAGCTTGATGTGGGCATCAGAAAAGTCTAGGCGGTATCATGCGGCTGGTGGAATTGTTAATGTCGACGGAAATTTTGGGTGAATTTCCTGAAACTTAGTGACCATGCAAGATAGATAGTCCTCGTAGCAACTAGGTTTACTCATGTTAGGTTTTATTCATGAAAATATGTTTCATTCTTGCTAGGCTATATATGTGAAAAAAGTTGGACAAGTGCCTGTGCAGAAAATTTTAAGAAATGGACGTACAGTAACTATATTTACTGTTGAACTGTGGCATGTTTGATCAGAGGGTAGTAGGGGCTGGAATTTGCCGACGCCAGCTCAGTGGCATCGAATAGCTGTTCATAATGAGCAGCTAGTGCTTATGCTGTTTATAAAAATGTTGCTTTCACTTTATATTGGTTGAGAATTATATATTCATTCATGGGATTCACTATTATTTGCGTATTAGATGTGTTTCTGTGTTTTAGTGCTTACCACGCAAATTATAGTAACAATAACATTTGAATGCAGGAGAAGATTGTTCTAGTTACAGCACAGTAGGATGTCCAGCACAAGCAGGTCATGAGTAGACTTCTTGCTTGAGGCATTTTTGGATGTGTTTTTTGTTAGTTCAACTTTACTAAATTTTTGACTTTTGAGTACTGTCTACATGCCCTGCTGGCTGAAACTTCTGTGTTTTCAGTCCTTTAACTTAAGCTTATTGTGATAAGTTTTGCACTATCTGTAGAACACCTTCAACCTTCAATCAAGCCCGAAGAACGCGCTCCTCTGCGGCCGGGCTTGTGGCCGCCGGACTAGGCCTCTCTGAACCTGAATTGGTCAGTTTCATGCCACGAAGGGGTGACTGAAACTTTCTGGGAATCAGATGAGATCAGAGCAACGAAATACATGGGGTGTTCAGATTGCTGAGCTCCAACTGTTTTGACGAACTTGATGTTTGTACTTGTAGGCTGTAGCGTTCTATTTGTGACATTCCAATTGTTTAGCAAATTGTAGTTAAAAATGTTGCCGGTGAAATTCGTTGTATGTGCAGGCAAGAACGATCTTGCTTCCTAACATTATTGATTGATGAGATATTGATGTCTATGGTCACGTATAGATGAGCTGGAGTATGTTGAAGGGTTTCAGTTTTGAGTTTATGAACAACTGAACATGATGAGATCATAAAGTCGCTTTCGTAGTCATTTGGTTTAAACTACTCTCTAGTTATCTATGAACAATTATTTATATTCGAATGATGACTTTGTTAATTATCTATCATGCACGTTGCAATTTATGAGACAAAAGGACAAAAATATTTGTTTTTTGTTTTCTCGAATAAATTAATTGCGATTATAATATTTTACATCATATTTCAATTGGCAACAAAAAAAATTCAGTTACATATGCTCCGCAGACATCAAAACATACATCAAACATTATTCAGGGGCACATTGGACCTTTCTCAGGGAAATCTCACATTTCTGGAGCTGGAGCTAGCTGCGTGCCAAACAGGGACCCCTGCTCCAGGAACTCCACAGTGGGAGCTACTCCATGGTGGAGTTGGTGGAGGCAGAGCTGAAAAAACTGGAGCAGAGCAGTCCCAAACAGGCCCCTTAGCAAAATCCTATAGGATTTGTACAGAGTGATAGGTCCAGGACTAAAATAAGGGAATGCTCATGCGACCTAGTATTCTTCTATTTCTAGACTTGATGGCTTACTTCCTAAGGAGATGCAGGTGCTCAAGGGGTATCCACTGTCTGGCCAGCGGTAAAGGAATACGGCTTCTCTGTTCTCTTCTTTCTGTTTCTGTTCGTGTTTTCTTACACATGTCAACGAACCATTCGTTCTGCTTTACTTTTTGTGGATCTGCAACAGTACTCATCTCTTTCAGACTGCTGCCACGTATGAGGGGACCAGAAAAGGGAACAAGAAAGCTGTATTCAGTGGTAAGATGGGGCTTTAGCTCCAACTGATCCACTGTTGGGGTTCTGCCCCTACCTTTTTTTTTGAATGGGAAGATTTATTAATTTCAAGATTGTTACATCAAGGTGATACATCAACTTGAAATCCTTCCCGGCCTCTGCCTGGATGACACACAGCCTTACACAAAAGAGGAAAAAAAGGATTCACTAATGGCTATCAATCCGAAGACTAGACCGCCAACCATGTGCCCGGGTAAAAACACTCCGTGGCCACCTTCTCCAAGAACTGTTGAGGCCGCTACAAACCATATCCTACGAAGCGGGTCTGCTGGAGAGAATAGCCCAGGTATGAAGCCAATGCGAAATTGAGGTAAATAACCTGCAAAAAAGAATTTTGTTTGTTTTCAAATACCATTGCATTCCTGCATAACCACACAGCCCAACAAGTAGCAACGGCTCCAAGAAGTACGAAATACTTTAAGTCCTGTCTAATCCCTTGTATCCAAGTGCCAAACATATGGGACACACTACGTGACTGAGAAAGACCACAAGACGCATGGACACCCGCCCAAACCATACGAGCTAACCGGCACTCAAAAAACAGATGTTGGATCGTTTCATCTTCGTGACAGAAACAACACCGTTTGCTGCCTTGCCAATTTCCGTTTCACTAAATTATCCTTTGTTAAAATAACGCCCCGTCGAAGATACCACAAAAAGATCTTGATCTTCAAAGGTACTTTTAACTTCCATAAGCGTTCGTTAGAATTGGGCACGATCCTGATGGATCAATGCCAGGTAATGAGATTTTACAGAAAATTCTCCACTCTGAAGTAGGGTTCCATCGGAATTCGTCTTCCTCCTGGCTCAAAACAATGTCGGACAGCCGTGAAAAGAGATTAGTCCACAACGTTAGCTTTGTGACCAATAAGGTCTCTGCGCCAAGATATATTTGGTGGATATGAGCTCAAACACTTTCGGCCGCTTGTATCTTGTTTTTGCGGGATATGCTGTACAATTGAGGATATTGATCTCGTAAAGTTCTATTTCCTAGCCACTTATCCTCCAGAACCTTACCTGCGATCCGTCTTTGATTATAAAAGATCCGAACCAAAGAAAATCCCTTTTAATTTTCATCAGGCTGCCCCAGAAATGAGAATCCCCACACTTGCACTGAACCTGGACAAGAGGTTTAGTGCCCAAGTATTTATTGCGTAATATTTTGTTGCCAAGTACCATCTGTTTTCAGCAACCGATACAGCCATTTGCCGAGTAGTGCAGTATTCTTGATCTCCAAGTTGTGGATCCCTAGCCCTCCTTGCTCTTTAGGTTGGCACAGGATATCCCATTTGGCTAGACGGTATTTCCTTTTATACTCGTCGCATTGCCAAAAGAAGCGAGACCGATAATAGTCTAGTTTTTTTTAGAACGCCCTTTGGTACCTCAAAAAAGGACATCATATACATGGGGAGACTACTAAGTACTAAATTTATTAAAGTCAGTCGTCCCCTGTGATAGATTTTTTCCTTTCCAACTACTGAGGCGTTTCTCGAAACGTTCTTCTACTTTTCTCCAATTAGTATTTGTTAGTTTCCTGTATATGAATAGGAATACCCCAAATATCTCATTGGGAAAGTACCTGGATTACAGCCAAAAAGATCTATGCACTGGGCCTCGTATGCTTTAGCTTCTCCAAAGCAGTAAATTTCGCTCTTATTGAAATTTATTTTCAGACCTGATATTTGCTCAAAAGCACAAAGTAACAACTTCATGTTATTAGCCTTTTCCAGGTCGTGCTCCATGAAGAGAATCGTATCATCAGCATATTGGAGTATGGATAAACCACCATCTACCAGATGTGGCACCACCCCACTAACTTGACCATCAGCTTTGGCTCTGTTAAACAGTTATTGCAAGCATATCCGCAACAAGATTAAAGAGAATTGGTGATAAAGGGTCACCTTGTCGGAGGCCTTTTTTTGGTTTGAAAGTAAGGTCCGATATCATCATTAACATTGATCGCCACACTTCCACCCGATATGAAGAATCACCCAAGAAATCCATTTAGGTGAAAAAACCTTTCATCCGTAGTGTTTGCAATAGGAACGACCATTTTACTTTATCATAGGCTTTTTCGAAGTCGAGTTTGAAAATTATGCCACTTAGATTCTTACGATGAAGTTCATGAACAGTTTCATGTAAGATGACTACGCCTTTCGAGGATATTCGCGTCCTCTCATAATGCAGTTTGAGTTGGGCTGATAACGTGGTCTGCTACTGAATGAATCCGCAACGTTGCGGCTTTGGTGAAAATCTTGAAGCACACATTCAGTAAACAATTGGTCTGTATTGCTGAATTTTATTTGTGTCATGCACCTTTGGCAAAAGGGTTATGACACCAAAATTAAGGCTGAACAAAGGAATATCACCCTTATGCAAATCATGAAACATCTGTATGAGGTCTTGTTTAATGATCTCCCAATACTTCTGATAAAATTCAGCTAGGAATCCATCAGGTCCTGGTGCCTTGTTGTGTTCCATGTCAAATACCGCAATCCCGAATCTCCTTTTCAGTGAAACGGGCCGTTAGGTATGCATTCTCGCTCTGACCAACCTGAGGATATCCTCTATCCGGTGTTCCTCCAGCAGGAAGAAGTTCTCATCAGGAGGCCCAAACATTCTTTGTAAAATTGGGTAATATAACTTTTAAGGTTGGCCTGTCCCTCAATATTGCCATTATCATGCTCCAACGAGAAAATGCGTTTCTTCCTTTGTTTACCATTAGCCACCATTTGAAAGTACCTAGTATTATTATCTGCCCCTACCTGCACGATGGTTTATTGGGGGGTACTAGCATATAGAGCACAGCTCGAAAGGAACAAGAGGAGATTTTTGGCCTTGTGTGTAATGGGACATTGAATCGACTGATTCACGAATGATTTAAGGTCACATGGCAATTTACACTAAATCTAAACAGGTTGATGTGGACAAGACAACTAGAGCAGACCCGTTCTACATGCGGCTTGTCGATGACACTTAAGCTGGAATCTGAAGGTGTAGTAGTAGCTGATGATATGGCCAGGTCAGGACAGGTAATGACCACGTCAAACTAGCGTTTCGCGGCTTATGTACTGTAACTCGACCTAACTCCGAGCATCTCTGGTCACCCTCGGTTGCTTGTAATAAGAAGTCTCAGCCACCGGCATCATGGACTACGCCCGCAATGGAATCCTTTGCCATTCATGTCATGCGTACGCGTGCCTAGCCCGTGAGTTGGATCGGTCACAGTGATGAATGTCATTCAGCCTGGCTCGAGGAACTGTTTGAAACGCAAGAATTTTATCAAAAATAAATAATTCTGGTAGGCCTATGCTGTTTCTTGGGCTCTACATGTGGTGATCCGCATTTTTATCATGTAGTAAAAACGCTAGTCAACGGATTATTATTCGTTTTAGCTGATAGAATATCGCTCTAACGAATAATAAGTACATCAGAGTGTTGCAGCAGAACAATAATTAAAGACACAATACGATATTACAATAATATCGCCACGTTGGACTAAAGTTTATTACAAAGCCGCAAGAGCTCGAATATCACAATATTTAGAAAAGAAAATATTCTAACTACTTTCTATCCAAAAAACGAAGGTAATAGAATTACACAAAATCATACCCAGGTTCAACGAAGACAATTCCTTACTGTTGCATACTTCACCCAACCTCCACACGGGAGTCTGGCTTATACTCGTTATATCCCGAGTCCACGGTATTCCATCCAAGTAGATTCTGTCTGATCTTAGCTATTCTTCGAACTGACATACTCCTAAATAAGAGAAGATAATAGTAAGGGTGAGTACAAAAGTACTCAGCAAACATTATTATCAAAATGCACTGAATACTTAACTTCTACACTTCTAGGAATATCTATTCCTATCCTCAATCTCTTGCTCATTCTCATTCTCTCTCTTCCTGACTCTCTTTCTCATGATTTTTAGAAAATAAGGTTTTGTTGTTAGGTTTTGAAAGAATTCCATATTATCAAATTAGAAAACTACTGAATATTCGTATGTGACTCCTTACATTCTATTATTATGCAGAGGTCCTAAACCTGCCTCTTTGTCACCTGCCAAGGCAATCTCTGCCCATCTTCTTAATTAACTTTGGTGGCTAACTGCTCCATCAGTTGCCATTTATCTCTTTTCTCTTCTATCTTATAGCCTTTGCTCGATTTAAATATTCTTTCTTTCTTTCATGCAGGGTGATACTAGATTAATACAGAAATACTTATTTTATGAAATATACTCTGAAGATTTGTTCAAAGAAATGCTTTCATGGACTTTAATCATATATTCAGATTCAAATAGGATTAGGTGAAGTCCCTCCCATGGCTTGGATTGTCGTCTGCAATTAAATACGTTGGCTACGACTTAATTTACGAAAATATAATAAAATGCAAGGTGTCGATGTGTTTGTGCTCCTAAAGTGAGGTTTCGCTTAATTTAATCCGATTGTGGTAGTCCTAGTTAACTCGTATTTTATACTCGTCACCTGATGTTATTTTCCTAGCGTGAGGTTGGGTTGTTTACGTAAAAGTAGACTTGGTCTTTTGCTGATTTTTGACCATTTACCGTTGCGATGCAATTAAATAGATGCACATACAAATAACGGTGAACATTAATCCTATCTGATCTCGCATATGCAAGTATACCTTTTTAATTTCTCGTAGGTACGCATGTATTTATCTACTTTTCTAATTAATTTTAGGTCTCAAGGTTATTCAAATAAATTCTTCCTTCTTGGTACCGATGCTTTTCTCATATTTACTACACGAGTTAAATTATAAATACAAAGAAAATAATTTTTAATTAATTAATTAAACTATACTCATGCATTCTTGTGGGATCCATAAATTTTACTTTAGTTACTTGTATATTTTTACAATTTAATTGCTATTTAAATCATCGCATATAATTTTAATCGCCACGCGTAATCTTAAGTCGACACGTACTATTTTAAATCAGCGCGTGCTATTCTAATCATCACAGACAGTTTTAAATCTTCTGACGATTATTAATTTATTCTAATAATTCAGAATACTTATTAGTGGATTTCTATAGTTTATAATCAATTAATAAAAATTAATTGGGCATTTTAATGTGCAATAGGGATCTCAATGATATTATAATAACTTACTTCGCATGTGTGTAATTTCCATCCTATGGGCATCACTTAATTTATTTTTAATATCCAAGAATATTTACTAGGGAAGTTCTATAATTTAACACTATTCAGGTTAATTAGGTATTTAATTACAACCCCGAATGATTTAACTGACAAAACATTAATTAAATCGGTATGCTACGTTTTAATCTGCAGATGACACTTCATTTATTCTAATAATTGTAAATATTGATTAATGGTTCTTCTACTGTTTAGATGGACTTAACCAAACTATCTGGGTATTCAAACTGTTTAGATGGACTTAACCAAACTATCTGGGTATTCAAACCTGTAACAAAATGGTCTAGACTATAGTACCTTAATTTAAGCCGTATGCGTATAAGTTTAATCGATGTGTATATTTTAAATCATTGGGCCACAATTAAGTTGTTCTAATGATCCAAAGTAATCAGGGGTGGATTTCTATAATTTAAATGCTACTAACCAAATTGTTTGAGTATTTAAATATAGGAAAAATTGCTCCCCTGCCCCAAAGTTTAATGGCGTTTGCTCATTTGCCCCATGATGTCTCACTGACATGCGGGTCCAGGGCCCATATGTCAGTGAGACATCATGGGGCAAATGAGCAAACGCCATTAAACTTTGGGGCACATGAGCAAATCCCCCTTAAATATACCATGGAGCGGTTTAAATGGCAATACACAGATTTTAATATACACGCGTACCAGTTTTAATCCATTGACGCGCTTGGTTTATTTGTAACGATCATGAATATTTATTAGTGAAGTTTCACAAGTTCGTACTACTAACAGGGTTGATACTGATTAGTGATATATTGTATTTTAACATGATTAGTATAATGCTATCAAGTAGTTTAATATACAATAGCTTACTTAGAGCTAAATATTCATGAAGACAAATTTTTACTATGCATGTGCTTCTCCTCTCTCTTCTTCCCTCTCTTTTCTCGTTTTCTCTCCTTTTTCCCCTCTTTCTTTTTTTTCACCCGGTCAATCCCCCTCACTTCTCTTTTCCTTCTCTCTCTCCCCTGGCTCTTCTCCTCACGCCAATCTGGATCCGCCTCGACGCCGTGTCCTTGGCCCCTCGGCGCTACACCGCCATGGCCCTACCCGGCCCTGGTGCCTCCACCTTCGGCTCCCGCTCAGCATCCCCTCTCCTCGTTCCACTCCGGCATGGCTCCACCGTCTTGCATCGCCTCCCGGCGTTTCTCCCTAGTCGTCTTCTTTGCTCGTGCTGCCCGCTCCCCTCAATCTCGTCCCCTCTGGCCACTAGACCCGTGGCCTAAGGCCCAGATCTAGCTCTTCTTTTTTGCCCGGATGCGGGTTCCCGTGCCCCGTTTTCGTTGCCCCTTTCTTTTCTATGGTTGAGCTTATTACTATTTTGATTTAATTCCATTTTTGGCTTAAGGTGTGATGGGCATGGAGGTGAGCTACCTTAGCTAGTCACAGCGGATCTCGAAGCTGCCCACATGCTGGGGGAGTGTGGGGTGGCTATCGGGTGCGAGTACTAAGCCAATGGTAGTGCACGCCACCAATCCTCACCCACAGTAACCTTCTTCTCCTATGCTCCTTTTCTTTCATGCGCATGTACTCTTTGGTGTCTAGGTGATGCTATGTCATTTGGTTGATTTCTAGTTGGCTACGGTTTTGCATGATTTTATCTTAAGAACTTGCTGCTATTACTAAGAATGGATGGTGGGCTACCTTTGTCAGTTGATTGTCGGTTTGCTTTGGGAGGGCATTGGAAATTGCTCGTGGTGGTCGCTTTCTTGGTCACTTGTGTGCCGCTTGGTGGTGACCTCCTCCTAGTGTTGACAGTCTTGTGGCCTGCGATCTAGCTTCTTGTTGGCTTCTTACTCCTGGTCGACTTGTCTTGATGCTAGCCTTATGGTGGCCGGTGATGCTTGGTTATGTGATAGGGTTTGGGGTTTGGGGATGGGAATGGAAGACCGAGCTAGCTTGCCGGTGTCGTGGTATTTCTTCTCCCTTCCCTTCTACTCGGTTGGCTGTATGTGCTCTTTTGCTGGTGGCTGGCCGCACTTTCTTGATGCCTTGCGGGCTTTCTGGAGGATGTGGTGCTGGCCTTACTATTGCTGTGTGGTTGCCGATGGTTATTTTGGTAATTGATCAGCTGGCTGGTGGCTATGGTATTTTAAATATACTTTAAGTTTGTTTACACCGAGTGATGACTCTATGGATGTGACAGGTGCCAACTTGCCCCTAGACGGTCAGGTATCTCCATGAACGGACTGCCTCGCTCAAAATTAACCTCTAGAGCTCTGACGGTAGTTCTTCCTTTAATTATTTTCTTTCGTTCAGTCTTTTTCGGCATCTCTACATTAATTCTTATTGCAATTGACACCGTGCTTGTGTTGGAGAATTAGGTGATTGTAAATGTTGTATAAAATGATATGCATGTAATTTATCTTTTCCACCGCTCTTGGTTAATTGTAAATTTGATGAAATGGTGCTATTGAAATGTTATTCTTACACGAGATTTAATATTACAACGGACTGCACAATTATAGATTGCAATGAGTTGTAATATTTTTATTTGAGACTTATTGTAAATTTTAATTGTCACTGGATGAATGTAATTGATTTGGCGCATAAGGATTGTAATTAATTCACTATTGTACTACGGACTGTTATATGTATTTTAATGGGGTTGAATGCTTTTACTTGCCGTGTAGTTAAATTTTATTTCTCACTCTAGTCTATACAATTTGGTCTTCACCCTCGTCGATGGATTGCGGTAGTAATATATTTGTTTATCGTTCGTTAGTTTCAATCTACATAGATATACAAAAAGTTTAAATTTCACCGTAGTTTAGATCATCAATTACATAGTTAATTTCGCTTAATATCGTAACTCTCCACTTATGGTTAATCAAAGATACGGGTCGTGACCGTAGTACTGAATTACGACGGCAACTGCAGGATGATGATGTATGCCACAAGCGACGACACATCGTCAAGAAATGGAAGAAAGCTCACGTGCTTTCTCAGGGACAAAAAGGGGAAAGAAATTAGCTCCATCCACGGGCATGTTCCACCAACCTCGACGAAACGAACCTACCTCGCCGCCCCCGTCTATTCCGAGTGCATGCGTCAGTTTAATTTCTCGCCCTCGTCGTCCGACCATGCCCGAAGGCTCGATCGACCGCGCAGGAGATGCGCCATGCCATTGCCACCCTCCGTGCTTTTTGTCGGCTCGAATCGGCTGCCATGGCTACTGCTAACCCCCAATTAACCAATCCAATCATGCATGGCCTGATCGATGGATGGCCCAGCCGTCACTAGCTACGACGGTCGATACGATAGGAGATATAGAGATTCCTAAAGCTGTAAAGCAAACCGTGTAGCGGTGGTGATGCAGGTGCTTGCTTGTATGTGGACTAGTGGGCCTAAACAATGGCAGCAGATTGTCCCACCACGCGTCGTCATCATCGAGGATCTGTCTTGAGTGGGCTTAAGCTTCTCTGATAATCTTTTCCTACAGCTACAGGAGCTTACTACTGACAATCAGGTAGACTGATTGAGAATTAATTCTCTCGCTGCCTTCAACTGGGTTTTCTTTGGCTGCAGCTTATATTTTTTTTGCTCTAACGAGAGTGTTTTTTGTAAACGAACAGAATATTGATAAGCAGATAAAAAACAACTATATTGACTAATTTCTATTTTAATATATTTATAAAACTCAACAAAAGTATAATACTATGAAATTACTTTTTGAGACGAATCTACGTACATGATTTTCATGTATTTAATCTAAATATTTAAAAAGGTATCAATAACTAAAATTTTAAAAGTTTAAGTGCACATATGCTAAAACAACATTTGTTCTGAACAGGAGGGAGTGGCTTGGAGGGGAGTTCTAGTTTAGTTTTACAAGCTTCACACACACATAAAAAAATTTCGTCTTCTAAAAAGAGACACACGAGTTGTTCTTTTAGTTTTTAAAGCTTCACAAAAAAGTTTGTCCTTTTAGAATTCGTTTGAGGAACATATGAAAAAAGGCATTAAAGTAAAACTACAACATGGAAACTGAGTAAAGGTAGCCAGCCAGGGAGGAACCCAACGAAGTGGAGACAGGGTGGTTGAACTGGTTTCCACATCAAAGGATTGGACTCCGGGACAACAACCAGGGAGCAACCAGCGCATGTCTGCTCTCGAGTTCTATGTGCTCTCGAGCTGAAAAGAAAATAAATAGAATATAGGGCCTGTTTGGGACTGCTCCGCTCCAGCTTTTTCAATTCTGCTCCAAACTTGCCTAGTCAAACGGGTCAAACTCCAAGAATTCTGCTCCAAGAAAAAGTTGGAGTTGAAGGCCTACTCCACGTTTTTTCTGGAGCTCCTCAAGGGGTACTCCAGAAACTGAAATTTTGTATTTTCTCATAGAGTTAGGGAAAAATTACCCACCACTGCCATTACACAATTCGAGTACCGATTGGATTTCTCCGAGTTCCTTTTCCGCCTTCCTCTTCTCCCCCCGAACCAAACGCCTCGTCTCCTCTCCGCCCCCCACCACCCGCGCCGGCCCTCCTCCTCTCCGCCGCCCTCGTCCTCTCCGCCCCCCACCCGCGCCGCCCTCCTCCTCTCCGCCCCCCACCCCGCCGCCCTCGTCCTCTCCAACCCCCCACCCGCGCCACCCTCCTCCGCCCCCCCCCCCACCCGCGCCGCCCTCTTCCTCTCCGCCCCCCACCCGCGCCGCCCTCTTCCTCTCCCCCCCCCCCACCCACGCGCCGCCCTCCTCCTCTCCGCCCCCCACCCGCGCGCCGCCCCTCTTCTCCGGCGAGGTGATGGCTGGGATGGCGGGCGGCCAGTGGCCTGGAGAGAGCGGCCAGGCCCCGCAGGCCAACCTGTGGCCGCTGCTGGCCAGCCTGCAGCCGCCCAGGCCACGGCCGGCCACAGCCGGCCACAGCCTCTCAGAGTCACCACGGCCGGCTGCAGGTGACGAGGTGCCAGAGTCGCAAGCCACAGCCGCAGGTAGGAAGCGTGCACCGCTGGCGAAGAAGAAAAAGGAGGATCTGGTATGCTTTGTTGCAAATAATACTTTGAATGCTCATGGTTGTATGCAATGGAAAAATAGAAAACTTGTTCATGGTTGTATGCAATGGCCAGTGGTATACTTTGAATGCTCATGGTTGTATGCAATGGCCAGTGTTATTGGAAAGATTATTGGGTGATGGCATGGTATGGATGATCACTGAAGCTTCGGTTGTATATAAGAATTGGGAGTGGTGGGAGCTTGCGAATTGAGGGGGGTATGGGGTATACAACTGAAGCTTCCCTGTAGTTTGTCATGGTGTTTGTAGACTTGTAGCCATGCTAGCGTTAGTTCTCTTTGTGGTGAGGATTAAGATATCTTTCTGGCAGTCTTGCTTCATTTGGTGATTAGAACTAGTGCTGGCTTTAGTGGGATGTGCTAAGAAGTTACTAAAAGAAACATGTGAGATTGCAGAACTGATACCAACAGTAACAGGATTAAATTAAGGCCATGTTGACAACAAAATAGCTCAAATAACCATAAGGAGTAACTACAAATTTGGAGGAAAGCAAACATAAGCTCAAATGCTGTTTTACAGATACACTCCTCATCCAGAGAGGGGGAGTATTCAGGCACCTTTACAAATGTTAAGGAGGCAACGACACTAAATTATTGCCATGAAAGAAAAACAATGCAGCATAGTAGCAATATAATGGTGGATGGATACAGGTTCATACTTGCAAAGGTTGTGTGTAGATTTCCATCAAGTATGACTATCTAGTGCTTTTTATGTTGTTTCTGTTTCCTTGCTAATATGTAATGACATGTCAACGAATTGTCTTGAAACAAGTGCTGCAATAGGAACAAACAAAAAAAAATATGATATACCCATAACAGAGAAGATAATGGGAAGAATTATACGGATAGTAGACCTCAATTGCGATTATAATATTTTACATCATATTTCAATTGGCACAAAAAAATTCAGTTACATATGCTCCGCAGACATCAAAACATACACCAAACATCATTCAGGGGCACATTGGACCTTTCTTAGGGAAACCTCACATTCTACGTGCCAAACAGGACCACCTGCTCCAGGAACTCCACAGTGGAGCTGCTCCATGGTGGAGTTGGTGGAGCAGAGCTGGAAAAACTAGAGCAGAGCAGTCCCAAACAGGCCTATAATGTAGTTCGTCGTGTCAATGTGATGATTTTTTTTATTAAGATTCCATCAATCAATATAACAATCAGTTCGTTGCCAGATGATGAAATGACAAGGCCCATGCAACCGACAAACCTCATACGCATAGCAGCATATGCTCGGCTCCATCGAATTGGTTATGGTTAGTGCAGATTAATGACGTCGCATGGACCACGCTTTCCGTTTGTCTATGAGCCTTGAGGAGCAATGGAACCCACGCATCTTGCAGGTTAACCATACTTAAATAAAAACTTACGTATTGCGACGTGCAAACGACGCAGGTTCCATGACCTTCATTTTTTTTTCACCGTCTGCAACAGATGGCTCTCGAGAAATACTTTGCTTTCACAAGATTTAGAAGAATCCATTCTGTAAGTCACAGTATGGGAAAAAAAACTCCCGACAAAATGCACGCGTCGGTACACGGACCTCACATGTAGGCATACCCGAGAAATACTTTGCTTTTACAAGATTTAGAAGATTTAGTTCAGGGAGCGTCTACCCGTCACTCGGATGTTTTCTTTCTAATTATCATCTAAATTTATGACTTTTAGATTAGAGATCAAAGGGTCCTTTATTTTTGAAGGGAGAAGATTTTTTCAAGAAGGAAGGGGTAGAATTCAAAAGGAATGGGAGAGAATTCATGGCCATTAGATCTCTAATCGAATGGTCCTAAATTTGGATGATAGTTAGGAAGAAAATATCCGGATGATGTTTAACAAAACTCTTAAGGTCAATGCTGACACCCCACCATCTACTAGTCAGCATGTATATATACCCGCCAAACAAGAAGCAAACAACCAAAATAAGCAGAAATGGAAATCCTGTGCCAGCACATAAAGAACAACATTCAGATTATTACTAATTAGTTTAGTATACTGTGCTATTCTTTTGAGCACAGGGCGGCCACTTTTGCAAGTTGTATACTTGACAAGCACAATCTTGCAAAACCAAAACTGACAAAAGCACAGATCTGAAGCTGCAAAGAAACCAGTGATTGATAGCGCCATCAACCAACGCGAAGACTGCTTTTATTATTCTGTAGAATACATTCTAGTATTTGTTCTTACTAGAACTGATGCTCCGGGCACACCATTTGCAGGAATAGCATCACGATTACAATAACCAACACATGGTATTGATCGGACACTGAGCTCAACGCAGAAACAGCTGCTACGTTAGGAAATTTCCAGCAAAGCATTGCATCATTTCACAAAAGCTCTGCACTGAAAAGCATCAGACAGGCTTACCACAGATCTCCATTAATCGTGTAATCAATAATGATCTGTAGCAGTTTTCAGTATGCCGCAGCATGGAGCATCTCTGTTACCAAATTAGGACCTTAGAGGAGTACACCTCACTTCAAAACTCATCTATCTGCAATATCCGCAGTTCCCATTTGCAAAAAAGAACTCATCCAGCAACTTATTTTGTTTATTAGTCCTACACCTTATTAAGAGAGAACCTCCTCACACAGAACTAAGCTCCATATTTTGGAGCTTTCCAGAGCTTAAATGCCACCTCATGTAGAAAGCGCTCAGCAAGCATAGCAAGGTTTCCGCCGCACTGTTGATTGCATTAGAAAATGAAGTTAGTTATATCCCTAAAAAAACAGAATAAAGAGTGAAATTGGAATGACTTGTGTGGGGTAAGAAATAATAGCCACTTGCTAAGTTGGCTAAGTTTAAACTTAAAAAACATACTGAACATGAGTGGGAAGCATAGGCTCTACATTATGACCACATAGATGGGGAAGCAAGGAAAATGTTGCCGATGGTGATGCAGCAATCAAGTATGACCCTGCCAGCTATAGCTTAGTATTTCTGTGTGAACTACTTACAAGAATAAAAATTACTCATGATAGTTAACACTTTTTTTAGAAAGAGACATTCTCATTTAGTTACCTTTAACAGTGGTCAGCACTCTAGCCAAATCGATTTTGTTCTTGTTAGAAGAGAGGGCAAACGAGCCTGCATAGACTGTACAGTTATACCTGGAGAGCGTGTTGTCCAGCAACATAAGTTAGTAGTCTCCGACTTTCGTTTTAGATTACGGGTCCGACAAACTAAGATCGCTAGAGCCACAAGGACGAAGTGGTGGAAACTCAAAGGAGATACCGCACAGGCGTTTAAGGAAAGGTTGGTCACGGAAGGGATGTGGGACGTGGGAGAAGCGAATAGTGAAGTGAACAGTATGTGGACAGAGATGGCAACTCGCATTAGGAAGGTGGCTATGGAGGTATTTGAAGTGACCCAAGGGACAAGAGGAGAATCAAAAAACACATGGTGGTGGAACGAGAAAGTGCAAAAGGCTATTGAGGAGAAGAAGATATGTTACAAGCACATGTATCATGATATGAGCGATGACAACGTATAAAAATACAAAACAGCAAAAAAATGCGAAGAAAGCGATGAGTGAGGCAGGAGGTAAGGCATATGAGGAAATTTATCAGAAACTAAGTACAGCGGAGGGAGAAAATGATGTCTACAAGATGGCTAAAATTCGAGAAAAAAAGACGAGAGATTTCAACCAAGTTAAATGCATCAAAGATGACACTAATAGACTTTTGGTGAAAGACAAGGAGATCAAGGATGGATGGAGAGATTACTTCAACAAGTTGTTCAATCACGATAATGATGATAATATGATTGAACTGGGTGATGTTTGTGACAACACCGATAAGTGGTTTGTGTTCAATCACGATAATGATGATAGTATGATTGAAATAGATGATGTTTGTTACAACACCGATAAGTGGTTTGTTCGAAGAATCCAGGAGTCGGAAGTAAGAGAGGCCTTAAAAAGGATGAAAATGGGTAAGGCGTTGGGGGCCTGATAATATCCCTATTGAGGTGTGGAAATGCCTAGAAGAAGTAGCGATTGTTTGACTAACTAATTTGTTCAATAACATTTTTAGGTTGAACAAAATACCAAACGAGTGGCAGAGGAACACATTAATACCAATTTTCAAAAATAAAGAAGACATTCAAAGTTGTACTAATTTAGAGGAATTAAGCTCATGAGCCACACAATGAACCTCTGGGAACGAGTGATTGAACGCCGTTTAAGAAAAGTGACTAGCGTGACGACAAACCAATTTGGTTTTATGCCTAGGAGGTCGACCACGGAAGCGATTTTATTGCTACGACAGTTGATGGAGATGTATAGGGAGCAAAAGAAAGACCTTCACATGATATTTATTGACTTGGAGAAAGTCTATGACAAAATACCAAGAAAGGTCATGTGTTGGACGCTTCAAAACAAAATAGTCCCAACAAAATATATTACCCTAATTAAGGATATGTACAAAAATGCCGTGACTAATGTCAGAATGTGTGGTAGTGTTACTAATGACTTTCCTATTAAGATAGGACTACACTAAGGGTTATCGTTGAGTTCATACATTTTTGCCCTAGTGATGGACGAGGTCACACGGGACATATAAGAAGATATCCCTTGATGTATGTGTTGTAGGGGTGGCCCCACCTAAGCCCAGCTGGCCTGTTAGAAGGTTGTAAAGCCCAGAATGGGACATGTATAATGACATAAATGCCTTTAAAAGGGATACTTGGGTGTAAGGACACAATTGTAAACTACTCACCATTTGGATACATATATAAAGCTGTCCAGGGCATGGGGAGGACCTCCCAAGCATTGCTCACCTAACATCTCCACTACCATACTCCCATATCTCTGTTTGGTTTGTAACCACAACAGTATGCTTTTCGTTGATGATGTGGTGCTGGTTGATGAGAGTAGAATATGTGTTGATAGGAAACTCAAGTTGTGGAAGAAGACCTTAGAATTGAAGGGTTTTAGACTTAATACGACTAAAACTGAGTATATGAGGTGTGATTTCAGTGGTGCTAGGGTAGATGATGGAGATGTTAGATTGGATGGACAAGTAGTGCCTAAAAAGAACACATTTCGTTATTTGGGATCGATGCTACAGTGGGACGGTGAGATTGATGAAGGCGTGAGCCACAGGATAAGAGCGGGGTGGGTGAAATGACGCCAAGCATCTAGTGTCCTATGTGACAAAAAAATCCCTTAAAAGTTAAAGGGTAAGTTTTATAGGATGGCAATCTGACCCGCGATGCTATATGGAGCAGAATGTTGGGCAACTAAAAGACAACATATAAGTGTAACGGAGATGAGAATGTTGCGGTGGATCTGTTGTCACACAAGGCGGGATCGCATCCGCAATGATGATATACGGGATATGATGGGGGTAGCACCAATTGAAGAGAAACTTGTCCAACATCGCTTGAGATGGTTTAGACATCTCCAACAACGGCCTCCTTAGGCACTGGTACGTAGTGGAATTTTAAAACATACTGTAAACGTAAGAAGAGGCAGAGGTCAACCAAAACTGACGTGGGAAGAAGCAGTTAATAGATACTTGAGAGATTGGAATGTATCTAAAAAATTAGCTTTGGATACGAGCGCATGGAAGTTAGCGATTCACGTACCGGAACCATAAGAAAGTTAGGTGCAGTGTTTTAGGCTCTCGGCTCAGATAGCAGGTTGTACGGCTTGTTATGAATATTGTGCACATATTAAAGAGTCCCAATGGACAATATATATAGGAAGTACAGAGGGATATAACAGGGGAATATGCCGATTCCTGTTCTATCTCTAATAACTTTAACACTCCCCCTCAAATGCAAGGCATATGCAATAGCATTGCATTTGAAAAAGGGTTAACACTAAACAAGAAAAATCCGAAGTCCGAGTCTTGATAATGTCGTCGCTGCGTGTAGCTTTGAATGAACTGTCAAATCAAGACGAAGAGGAATAAATAGAAGCATGGCGGCGCAGATCGAAGCCTAAGACGGCGGCGGCACAGTGCACAAGGTGCAGAAGACGCGCGGCGACCTTAGAAGCTCGGGGCAGCGGCTAGAGAAGCAGCGGCATCATAACGACTTCTACGATCTGCACGCGGCTCAGAGAGTAGAACGGCGGCTGCTGCCATACAAAAGAAAATTCCTACACTTCTATTACTGGCAATAAATTTGTGGACTCGTACGGCTTGAACGAATTAAAAATTAGAAACTACGGACTTGGATGGACGCAACAGAAGACTAAAAACAAAAAAACTGACTGAAAGAACACAAATACTAGCGATACTAGCAGCAGCATATCCTCTTCTTTGGCCTTCTTTTCTCCCCACCCTCTCCCCCTCACTCTTTCTTCACGGTTCACACCCTCGCCAGTCACACCACACCCCTCCCTTACTCTCCTAGCGCCCGGCATCCGCGCTCCCTCCCTCACTCAGAGAGAAGGGGAGCGGCGGATTCTAGCGGGAGGCGGCCAGATCCGGCGGCGGCTGGGCACGGCGGCCGGGAGGCGGCGTCCGAAGGCGGTGGCGCGGGCGCGCAGGTGACCCGGTGCGGCACGGCGGCCCTGGTGCAACGGCCTGGAGGCACAAAGACGGCAACGCTGAGGCGGATCTGGAGCGAGGAGCCGCCGGCGACCGCCCGAAGAGGCGCATTGGTCGGGTGGCCGGATCCGTGCGGGGGTGGCGAGTCGTCGATGGGTGACGGCGGCAGCCGGATCCGGGGGTGACGGAGAGCTCCGTCCTAGATTTGGCGCGGATCTGGCCGTCAAGGTCGACTGAAAGCGTGGATCCGGCGAGGAAAAGCTCGATCTCGCCAGATCCGACGAGAAGCAGATCGGAGAGGCCGTCGAAGTGGTCATCGTCGGCGACCGGATCTGGGTGCGTCGAGGTTGGCAGCAACCAGATCAGGGCGAGGTCCGCGGTCCACGGTGTGCTTCTTCGCGGCGGTGATCCAAGAGGATG
>CM029666.1:64588359-64602909 GCA_017311315.1 Dendrocalamus latiflorus
AAATCGTGTGACAAAGTGAAACTGAGTGCCAAAATACATCGATTGGACTTCACATGTGCCCTAACTATTTTCCGCATTGGTTTGAATCTACCCGACTCAAGTGTTAATCTTTCCCCCTAAGTGGGTTTCAACGGTACTACAAAGTCCACACGGACAAAATCTTGACACGAAATGAAACTGAGTGCCAAACACCTCGAATGGACTTCATGTGTGCCCTACCACCTCATTGGCAAGCATTGAATCCATCCGAGTCGGCGTTAAACTTCCCTCAAAAATCGAATTCTGACGGGCACTGCAACCTCCATGTATGTGAAATCGAGACATGGAATAAACTGAGTTCCGAACACCTTGAATGGACTTGACATCATATCTCATTTTGGCACGCATTTCGAATCCATCCAACTCGACGGTAAACTTTCCTCCAAAAAGGGTTTCGACGGGAAATGTAAACTGCATGCGTACGAAATCGAGTCACAAAATGAAACTGAGGACCAAATACCCCGAATGGACTTCATATGCCTCCCCACTCATTTTGGCATACATTTAAATCCGTCTGACTCCGTGTTAAACCTTCCGCCGAAATGGATTCTGACGGGTACTTTAAACTCCATTCGTACGAAATCGTGTGACAAAGTGAAACTGAGTGCCAAAGACATCGATTGGACTTCACATGTGCCCTAACTATTTCCGCATTGGTTTTGAATCAACCGACTCAAGTGTTAATATTTCCCCCTAAGTGGGTTCAGCGGTACTACAAAGTCCACACGGACAAAATCTGACACGAAATGAAACTGAGTGCCAAACACCTCGAATGGACTTCATGTGTGCCCTACCACCTCATTTGGCAAGCATTGAATCCATCCGCGTCGGCGTTAAACTTCCCTCAAAATCGAATTCTGACGGGCACTGTAACCTCCATGTATGTGAAATCGAGACATGGAATAAACTGAGTGGCGAACACCTAGAATGGACTTGACATGCATCATATCTCATTTTGGCACGCATTTCGAATCCATCCAACTCGACGGTAAACTTTCCTCCAAAAAGGGTTTCGACGGGAAATGTAAACTGCATGCGTACGAAATCGAGTCACGAAATGAAACTGAGGACCAAATACCCCGAATGGACTTCGTATGCATCCCCACTCATTTTGGCATACATTTTGAATCCGTCTGACTCCGTGTTAAACCTTCCACCGAAATGGATTCTGACGGGTACTTTAAACTCCATTCGTACGAAATCGTGTGACAAAGTGAAACTGAGTGCCAAATACATCGATTGGACTTCACATGTGCCCTAACTATTTTCCGCATTGGTTTTGAATCTACCCGACTCAAGTGTTAATCTTTCCCCCTAAGTGGGTTTCAACGGTACTACAAAGTCCACACGGACAAAATCTTGACACGAAATGAAACTGAGTGCCAAACACCTCGAATGGACTTCATGTGTGCCCTACCACCTCATTTGGCAAGCATTGAATCCATCCGAGTCGGCGTTAAACTTCCCTCAAAATCGAATTCTGACGGGCACTGCAACCTCCATGTATGTGAAATCGAGACATGGAATAAACTGAGTTCCGAACACCTTGAATGGACTTGACATGCATCATATCTCATTTTGGCACGCATTTCGAATCCATCCAACTCGACGGTAAACTTTCCTCCAAAAAGGGTTTCGACGGGAAATGTAAACTGCATGCGTACGAAATCGAGTCACAAAATGAAACTGAGGACCAAATACCCCGAATGGACTTCATATGCCTCCCCACTCATTTTGGCATACATTTTGAATCCGTCTGACTCCGTGTTAAACCTTCCGCCGAAATGGATTCTGACGGGTACTTTAAACTCCATTCGTACGAAATCGTGTGACAAAGTGAAACTGAGTGCCAAAGACATCGATTGGACTTCACATGTGCCCTAACTATTTTCCGCATTGGTTTTGAATCAACCCGACTCAAGTGTTAATCTTTCCCCCTAAGTGGGTTTCAACGGTACTACAAAGTCCACACGGACAAAATCTTGACACGAAATGAAACTGAGTGCCAAACACCTCGAATGGACTTCATGTGTGCCCTACCACCTCATTTGGCAAGCATTGAATCCATCCGAGTCGGCGTTAAACTTCCCTCAAAATCGAATTCTGACGGGCACTGTAACCTCCATGTATGTGAAATCGAGACATGGAATAAACTGAGTGGCGAACACCTTGAATGGACTTGACATGCATCATATCTCATTTTGGCACGCATTTCGAATCCATCCAACTCGACGGTAAACTTTCCTCCAAAAAGGGTTTCGACGGGAAATGTAAACTGCATGCGTACGAAATCGAGTCACGAAATGAAACTGAGGACCAAATACCCCGAATGGACTTCGTATGCATCCCCACTCATTTTGGCATACATTTTGAATCCGTCTGACTCCGTGTTAAACCTTCCACCGAAATGGATTCTGACGGGTACTTTAAACTCCATTCGTACGAAATCGTGTGACAAAGTGAAACTGAGTGCCAAATACATCGATTGGACTTCACATGTGCCCTAACTATTTTCCGCATTGGTTTTGAATCTACCCGACTCAAGTGTTAATCTTTCCCCCTAAGTGGGTTTCAACGGTACTACAAAGTCCACACGGACAAAATCTTGACACGAAATGAAACTGATAAGACGATGGGGTCCCGATCTTCCGATAGGATGATAACTATCGATTTTGGCGGAGGTGACCCTTGCGATCCGACTACAACCGAACGACGTCGCTTGCGCCTTAGCAATCGCTGAACCACACTCCAAGTTGTTATCAACCGTGCCAAGAACGCGGTTGACCTGACCACGAAGGTCTATTCCTGCATGCAATCGAAGAACACGCAAGAACAAGATAACAAGCAATCTAAAATTGCAAATATTGATATGAAGATCAAAAGGTGGGATTCCGAAGGCTGTCTTGACAGGTGGTCGTCCGACACAACTGAAGAACAGAAGTTTGCATAATAGCTAAACCTAAACTCAACAAAATCCAAGTCCTAACAAGGGAGGCGGCGGCTCCTTTATAGGGAGAACAACCAGGAGGGGCGTCCAAAGTGCATGCTCTAGGGTTACAAGGCCCATGGGCCCAATTGGTGGTGGCGCAGCACCCTTTTGACTCGGACTCAAAAACCAACGTGGATTGTTTTGATGATTGCAGCCGGCTCGGATGGAATTTGAAGATGAGGTTGGATCCGTTGGAAAGTAGACTTCATAAGCTTTCCATGAAGTACAAGAACGTCCCAAACGGAGTCCGTATGAGAAAGTTACGTTCGTTTCAACTTGCACCATTGCAGCAGTCCGAATCTGATTCCAGTACGTGACCAACACGGACTCTTTTGATGATTGCGGCTGTCTCGGATAGAATTTGAAGATGGGGTTGAATCCTTTAGAAAGTAGACTTGATAAGCTTTCCATCAAGTCCAAGAACGTCCAAACGGAGTCCGTATGAGAAAGTTACGTCCGTTTAAACTTGCACCATTGCAGCAGTCCGAGTCTGATTCCAAAACGTGTCCAACTCGAATTCGTGCTTGACTTGGTCCAAAGTGACGTGGTGACCTCCATTATTCCTTCCATGCATGTCCAGGACTCCATGTCCCTTTCCTTCATCCTTTCCCAAATTCCTAAGCACAATTAAATCACTTGCATTAGGTAGCGGTCTATTCTCAGTAACATATGAAGGCTGAAGAAACGAATTCACCTTTAGTTCAATCTTGATATTGGGCGCGATTGTCGTATGTGTTTGTGGCGTGGTCACATCATCCTCCCCTTCTTGATAGAAAACCGTCCTCGGTTTTAGCATATGTGTAGCCTCACGTATTGCATGATCTTCATCATAAATCTCGGTACATAATAACAAACGCAACAAACTCTCATTATGTAATATCATACGTTCTTTATCACACAAAGTAAAACCTTTTTGAAACGAGCTCACCTTATAATTTAAGTGATGCGTAGGAGCTCTTGTAATTGGAACAACAAGCATAGCAAATATGGTTGTATCCATAGGGGTCGTGTCCTCATCATCCTCCCCTTCTTGAAAACAAAGCCGTCCTCGGCTTTTGATAAACTGAAAGTATGGTAACAAAGAAGCCAAGGTGTATGCATGGTATATGTATATGTCATCCGTTTTAACAGTTCTTCGTTGTTGCACAATTAATGTTATAACACAGCAGCAATCATAAAAGCTCATTGTATTATTAACCCAAAAGTAATCATATATGTTAATGAACAAATCAAAATTTCTCACACAGTAATTATCGCAACTTGTTTTGCAAATGTAAGTGAAGCATTTATGCAATTCAAATCTTGAAGTTGTAAACTTGTTGTGGTGGCACATATAGGCAAAGCTACAACTTTTGGAATCAAACAAAGTTTATCCATATAATCAGATTTCAATTGAGCAATAGCAAATTCATCTAGTAAGGGTGAAAATATTTGCAAGTTCTTCCATACATCAATTTCATTATTCAGATTGCCAATGTTAGATGGTTCAATAAGAGAAGAACACATAGGCATTGAATGATCACTAAAATTTATTTTTCTTTCATAATGAACAAGATTGAGCATACAAGAGTTGTTGTTCAAAACAACAAGCTGCAATTCATCCATGTGGTCACAAGTTATGCATATTCGATATACAAGAAATTGATTTCCTACACCATAATCTCCAATCAAATTAAACTTATACCCAGGGGTGTAGGCACTAAACAAGAATTTTGAACATGTAAGTTCAGAAACTTTCTCCAAAGCATGTGACAATTTCATAGGAAGATCCAACATGATGTAACACAATGAATTGGCAGGAGAAATTCTAGTTAAAACTTCTTTATGTCTAACCAAAGCCACATGATCATTGTATGTGATTAATTCATCACATGAATCACTCAAAACAGCAGGCAATTCAATTATTTTTTGACAAGGTGCACTAAACTCATTCTCAATACTCAAATCAATGCAGTGTGAATTCTCTACTTGAAATATGGGCGTGTCAGAATTGTTTTCCACTAAGTTTTGCTCTAAAATAGCATGAACAGTGCATAATTGTTGTTCTTCACAAGCATACTCACCGTGAGTGATGATAGCACCATGATCTTTATCTTTTTGGCTCCCCTCAGATGATGTAGGTACATCCATCTCCTCATCTTCCTTCTCAAGTAATGGATGGTAGTTCAATAACTCATTCTTCTTTCAGCATGGTTTCAACTTGCTGCAAGTTGTTAGTACAGAAAAAGGCACAAACAGGTTTGCTCTCATGTTCTATTATCAACATTCTCAATTCTTTCTCAATCTGACTTTCAACCTTACAAGCAAGTATAAACAAATCATAGAGAGAATTATATTCTTTGTGATGAGAATGTCTTAATTTCTTGATTAAGCCCACTAAGAATCTATTCTCTATAGCTTCACATGTTCCTCTAAATCACAACGCAACAAAAGAGCTTTCAATTCTTCATAGTATTCACTTACAGTTTCCTACCTTGTTCTAAACGTTGCAATCTTTTTAACAAGTCACGTGAATAATATGAAGGAACAAATGTAGATCTCATGATTCGTTTCAAAGCATTCCAAGTTTTAGGTACATGTGGTAGTCTACATTGTTTCCTCCACCAAAATAATGCGAAATCAGTGAATTCACTAGTAGCAGCCCTAACTCTTTTATCATCAGGAAAATCATAGCACAGAAAATTTGATCTAATTGTATTTCCCATCAAGATAAGCTTCAGGGTCATATCTACCAGCAAATGGAGGAATTGTAAACTTGGCATCATCATCACATACCTCTCTTGTTAACCTACCTGTACCTTGTCGATTTGTCGAAGTCGACAACGGTCGCGATCATTGGATCCCTCAATTCTGTTGTTGATGGTGGTGAGGGTCTTATTAATACGATCCAACAAGTTGTTGGTCTCACAAAAATTGCTACAATGTGATCTTGAACCTGTCATGGTTAGTAGAAAACAAGGAAATACACTAGAATTATGTAAGTCCCTATAAACTACTAGGAGGTGGAGCTTCGCAAGTCACACATCTCTCGAACTCTTACCAAGCTCTTACAAGTTCTTACCAATGCAAAACAGGTGGTGCAACTGGTGGCTGGTTCGTGATAACTTAACTCAAGTGATGAGTATAGCGATTGCAAGGTACAGCGAGACCTGTTCGGTTGTAGAAAAGTGGAGCTTGGATAGGCTATGTATTTTGTAGCAAAGGAAAACAATCAATTAATTTCAGAAATTGCACAGAATTGAATTATAGTTCGTATCTAGCACTTAGCCTATGTTGCTGATCAACCAAAGATGGAAGAAGGCTAAAATAAGTGTATGGCAATGTATGGGAGTGGTAAATACAAGATAATTCGATCGAATGCAATCTGGAATTGAAGAACACAAGGATTGTTCCAAAACTTGGAAACTGAAGATTTCTGTCCACTGGACAGCACGTCGGTATTTCGGCCGTAACTTTTTGTCAGTTGCCTTTTTTTCAATGATTCTTTTTTTCTCCGTTTTCTGACGGCTTTTTCTACAACTTTTGTTTTTGGGCCAAGGTCTGGAAACCGACCTAAAAATTCGCACAAAATTCACAAGTGCCGACTGTTGCAGATTCAATCTGGAATTTTGGGTCAACTTCCACCGCAGATATCTCTTAACTGCCTTGCTGGAATGACGTGAAATTTTACAGATAGATGGATGATAAATTTTTGAATCTAATGGCGGTGGTCTCACTCAAAAATAATCTCGGAATCAAAAGATATGGCGTTTTTGGTGGCGGCTGCAGAGAAAGGACAGATCAGCCGAAATTGGAATTAGGGTTTGGGGTGGGGGAATTTTTTTTTTTGGATTTTTTTGGAACAAAGATATGACCAGCAACTAGACAAAGCTAAAACGGACACAAATTCAATTTAGCAAACCAAAACTAACAGATTGAAAGGCACAACGGGGTTTGGACAGCGGAAATTAACTCTTTTTGTGGGGCAATTTTTCTGGACTATGGGAAATAAAAATCAATCTACTAACTAGGATACAAGAAATTCCTACCGGTCAACTGAAGCTCTGATACCACTGATGAGGCGATGGGTCCCGATCTTCCGATAGGATGATAACTATCGATTTTGGCGGAGGCGACCCTTGCGATCCGACTACAACCGAACGACGTCGCTTGCGCCTTAGCAATCGCTGAACCACACTCCAAGTTGTTATCAACCGTGCCAAGAACGCGGTTGACCTGACCACGAAGGTCTATTCCTGCATGCAACCGAAGAACACGCAAGAACAAGATAACAAGCAATCTGAAATTGCAAATATTGATATGAAGATCAAAAGGTGGGATTCCGAAGGCTGTCTTGACAGGTGGTCGTCCGACACAACTGAAGAACAGAAGTTTGCATAATAGCTAAACCTAAACTCAACAAAATCCAAGTCCTAACAAGGGAGGCGGCGGCTCCTTTATAGGGAGAACAACCAGGAGGGGCGTCCAAAGTGCATGCTCTAGGGTTACAAGGCCCATGGGCCCAATTGGTGGTGGCGCAGCACCCTTTTGACTCGGACTCAAAAACCAACGTGGATTGTTTTGATGATTGCAGCCGGCTCGGATGGAATTTGAAGATGAGGTTGGATCCGTTGGAAAGTAGACTTCATAAGCTTTCCATGAAGTACAAGAACGTCCCAAACGGAGTCCGTATGAGAAAGTTACGTTCGTTTCAACTTGCACCATTGCAGCAGTCCGAATCTGATTCCAGTACGTGACCAACACGGACTCTTTTGATGATTGCGGCTGTCTCGGATAGAATTTGAAGATGGGGTTGAATCCTTTAGAAAGTAGACTTGATAAGCTTTCCATCAAGTCCAAGAACGTCCCAAACGGAGTCCGTATGAGAAAGTTACGTCCGTTTAAACTTGCACCATTGCAGCAGTCCGAGTCTGATTCCAAAACGTGTCCAACTCGAATTCGTGCTTGACTTGGTCCAAAGTGACGTGGTGACCTCCATTATTCCTTCCATGCATGTCCAGGACTCCATGTCCCTTTCCTTCATCCTTTCCCAAATTCCTAAGCACAATTAAATCACTTGCATTAGGTAGCGGTCTATTCTCAGTAACATATGAAGGCTGAAGAAACGAATTCACCTTTAGTTCAATCTTGATATTGGGCGCGATTGTCGTATGTGTTTGTGGCGTGGTCACATCAGAAACTGAGTGCCAAACACCTCGAATGGACTTCATGTGTGCCCTACCACCTCATTTGGCAAGCATTGAATCCATCCGAGTCGGCGTTAAACTTCCCTCAAAATCGAATTCTGACGGGCACTGCAACCCCCATGTATGTGAAATCGAGACATGGAATAAACTGAGTTCCGAACACCTTGAATGGACTTGACATGCATCATATCTCATTTTGGCACGCATTTCGAATCCATCCAACTCGACGGTAAACTTTCCTCCAAAAAGGGTTTCGACGGGAAATGTAAACTGCATGCGTACGAAATCGAGTCACAAAATGAAACTGAGGACCAAATACCCCGAATGGACTTCATATGCCTCCCCACTCATTTTGGCATACATTTTGAATCCGTCTGACTCCGTGTTAAACCTTTCCGCCGAAATGGATTCTGACGGGTACTTTAAACTCCATTCGTACGAAATCGTGTGACAAGTGAAACTGAGTGCCAAAGACATCGATTGGACTTCACCATGTGCCTAACTATTTTCCGCATTGGTTTTGAATCAACCCGACTCAAGTGTTAATCTTTCCCCCAAGTGGTGTTTCAACGGTACTACAAAGTCCAACACGGACAAATCTTGACACAAATGAAACTGAGTGCCAAACACCTCGAATGGACTTCATGGTGCCCTACCACTCATTTGGCAAGCATTGAATCCATCCGAGTCGGCGTTAAACTTCCCTCAAAATCGATTCTGACGGGCACTGTAACTCCATGTATGTGAAATCGAGACTGGAATAAACTGAGTGGCGAACACCTTGAATGGACTTGACATGCATCATATCTCATTTTGGCACGCATTTCGAATCCATCCAACTCGACGGTAAACTTTCCTCCAAAAAGGGTTTCGACGGGAAATGTAAACTGCATGCGTACGAAATCGAGTCCGAAATGAAACTGAGGACCAAATACCCCGAATGGACTTCGTATGCATCCCCACTCATTTTGGCATACATTTTGAATCCGTCTGACTCCGTGTTAAACCTTCCACCGAAATGGATTCTGACGGGTACTTTAAACTCCATTCGTACGAAATCGTGTGACAAAGTGAAAACTGAGTGCCAAATACATCGATTGGACTTCACATGGTGCCCTAACTATTTTCCGCATTGGTTTTGAAATCTACCCGACTCAAGTGTTAATCTTTCCCCCTAAGTGGGTTTCAACGGTACTACAAAGTCCACACGGACAAATCCTTGACACGAAATGAAACTGAGTGCCAAACACCTCGAATGGACTTCATGTGTGCCCTACCACCTCATTGGCAAGCATTGAATCCATCCGAGTCGGCGTTAAACTTCCCTCAAAAATCGAATTCTGACGGGCACTGCAACCTCCATGTATGTGAAATCGAGACATGGAATAAACTGATTTCCGAACACCTTGAATGGACTTGAACATGCATCATATCTCAATTTGGCACGCATTTCGAATCCATCCAACTCGACGGTAAACTTTCCTCCAAAAAGGGTTTCGACGGGAAATGTAAACTGCATGCGTACGAAATCGAGTCACAAAATGAAACTGAGGACCAAATACCCCGAATGGACTTCATATGCCTCCCCACTCATTTTGGCATACATTTTGAATCCGTCCTGACTCCGTGTTAAACCTTCCACCGAAATGGATTCTGACGGGTACTTTAACTCCATTCGTAACGAAATCGTGTGACAAAGTGAAACTGAGTGCCAAAGACATCGATTGGACTTCACATGTGCCCTAACTATTTTCCGCATTGGTTTTGAATCAACCCGACTCAAGTGTTAATCTTTCCCCCTAAGTGGGTTTCAACGGTACTACAAAGGTCCACACGGACAAAATCTTGACACGAAATGAAACTGAGTGCCAAACACCTCGAATGGACTTCATGTGTGCCCTACCACCTCATTTGGCAAGCATTGAATCCATCCGAGGTCGGCGTTAAACTTCCCTCAAAAATCGAATTCTGACGGGCACTGCAACCTCCATGTATGTGAAATCGAGACATGGAATAAACTGAGTGGCGAACACCTAGAATGGACTTGACATGCATCATATCTCATTTTGGCACGCATTTCGAATCCATCCAACTCGACGGTAAACTTTCCTCCAAAAAGGGTTTCGACGGGAAATGTAAACTGCATGCGTACGAAATCGAGTCACGAAATGAAACTGAGGACCAAATACCCCGAATGGACTTCATATGCCTCCCCACTCATTTTGGCATACATTTTGAATCCGTCTGAACTCCGTGTTAAACCTTCCACCGAAATGGATTCTGACGGGTACTTTAAACTCCATTCGTACGAAATCGTGTGACAAAGTGAAACTGAGTGCCAAACACATCGATTGGACTTCACATGTGCCCTAACTATTTTCCGCATTGTTTTTGAATCAACCCGACTCAAGTGTTAATCTTTCCCCCTAAGTGGGTTTCAACGGTACTACAAAGTCCACACGGACAAAATCTTGACACGAAATGAAACTGAGTGCCAAACACCTCGAATGGACTTCATGTGTGCCCTACCACCTCATTTGGCAAGCATTGAATCCATCCGAGTCGGCGTTAAACTTCCCTCAAAATCGAATTCTGACGGGCACTGCAACCTCCATGTATGTGAAATCGAGACATGGAATAAACTGAGTGCCGAACACCTTGAATGGACTTGACATGCATCATATCTCATTTTGGCACGCATTTCGAATCCATCCAACTCGACGGTAAACTTTCCTCCAAAAAGGGTTTCGACGGGAAATGTAAACTGCATGCGTACGAAATCGAGTCACGAAATGAAACTGAGGACCAAATACCCCGAATGGACTTCATATGCATCCCACTCATTTTGGCATACATTTTGAATCCGTCTGACTCCGTGTTAAACCTTCCACCGAAATGGATTCTGACGGGTACTTTAAACTCCATTCGTACGAAATCGTGTGACAAAGTGAAACTGAGTGCCAAATACATCGATTGGACTTCACATGTGCCCTAACTATTTTCCGCATTGGTTTTGAATCAACCCGACTCAAGTGTTAATCTTTCCCCCTAAGTGGGTTTCAACGGTACTACAAAGTCCACACGGACAAAATCTTGACACGAAATGAAACTGAGTGCCAAACACCTCGAATGGACTTCATGTGTGCCCTACCACCTCATTTGGCAAGCATTGAATCCATCCGAGTCGGCGTTAAACTTCCCTCAAAATCGAATTCTGACGGGCACTGCAACCTCCATGTATGTGAAATCGAGACATGGAATAAACTGAGTGGCGAACACCTTGAATGGACTTGACATGCATCATATCTCATTTTGGCACGCATTTCGAATCCATCCAACTCGACGGTAAACTTTCCTCCAAAAAGGGTTTCGACGGGAAATGTAAACTGCATGCGTACGAAATCGAGTCACGAAATGAAACTGAGGACCAAATACCCCGAATGGACTTCATATGCATCCCCACTCATTTTGGCATACATTTTGAATCCGTCTGACTCCGTGTTAAACCTTCCACCGAAATGGATTCTGACGGGTACTTTAAACTCCATTCGTACGAAATCGTGTGACAAAGTGAAACTGAGTGCCAAATACATCGATTGGACTTCACATGTGCCCTAACTATTTTCCGCATTGGTTTTGAATCAACCCGACTCAAGTGTTAATCTTTCCCCCTAAGTGGGTTTCAACGGTACTACAAAGTCCACACGGACAAAATCTTGACACGAAATGAAAACTGAGTGCCAAAACACCTCGAATGGACTTCATGTGTGCCCTACCACCTCATTTGGCAAGCATTGAATCCATCCGAGTCGGCGTTAAACTTCCCTCAAAATCGAATTCTGACGGGCACTGCAACCTCCATGTATGTGAAATCGAGACATGGAATAAACTGAGTGCCGAACACCTTGAATGGACTTGACATGCATCATATCTCATTTTGGCACGCATTTCGAATCCATCCAACTCGACGGTAAACTTTCCTCCAAAAAGGGTTTCGACGGGAAATGTAAACTGCATGCGTACGAAATCGAGTCACGAAATGAAACTGAGGACCAAATACCCCGAATGGACTTCATATGCATCCCCACTCATTTTGGCATACATTTTGAATCCGTCTGACTCCGTGTTAAACCTTCCACCGAAATGGATTCTGACGGGTACTTTAAACTCCATTCGTACGAAATCGTGTGACAAAGTGAAACTGAGTGCCAAATACATCGATTGGACTTCACATGTGCCCTAACTATTTTCCGCATTGGTTTTGAATCAACCCGACTCAAGTGTTAATCTTTCCCCCTAAGTGGGTTTCAACGGTACTACAAAGTCCACACGGACAAAATCTTGACACGAAATGAAACTGAGTGCCAAACACCTCGAATGGACTTCATGTGTGCCCTACCACCTCATTTGGCAAGCATTGAATCCATCCGAGTCGGCGTTAAACTTCCCTCAAAATCGAATTCTGACGGGCACTGCAACCTCCATGTATGTGAAATCGAGACATGGAATAAACTGAGTGGCGAACACCTTAGAATGGACTTGACATGCATCATATCTCATTTTGGCACGCATTTCGAATCCATCCAACTCGACGGTAAACTTTCCTCCAAAAAGGGTTTCGACGGGAAATGTAAACTGCATGCGTACGAAATCGAGTCACGAAATGGAAACTGAGGACCAAATACCCCGAATGGACTTCATATGCATCCCCACTCATTTTGGCATACATTTTGAATCCGTCTGACTCCGTGTTAAACCTTCACCGAATGGATTCTGACGGGTACTTTAAACTCCATTCGTACGAAATCGTGTGACAAAGTGAAACTGAGTGCCAAACACATCGATTGGACTTCACATGTGCCCTAACTATTTTCCGCATTGGTTTTGAATCAACCCGACTCAAGTGTTAATCTTTCCCCCTAAGTGGGTTTCAACGGTACTACAAAGTCCACACGGACAAAATCTTGACACGAAATGAAACTGAGTGCCAAACACCTCGAATTGGACTTCATGTGTGCCCTACCACCTCATTTGGCAAGCATTGAATCCATCCGAGTCGGCGTTAAACTTCCCTCAAAATCGAATTCTGACGGGCACTGCAACCTCCATGTATGTGAAATCGAGACATGGAATAAACTGAGTGGCGAACACCTTGAATGGACTTGACATGCATCATATCTCATTTTGGCACGCATTTCGAATCCATCCAACTCGACGGTAAAACTTTCCTCCAAAAAGGGTTTCGACAGGGAAATGTAAACTGCATGCGTACGAAATCGAGTCACGAAATGAAACTGAGGACCAAATACCCCGAATGGACTTCATATGCATCCCCACTCATTTTGGCATACATTTTGAATCCGTCTGACTCCGTGTTAAAACCTTCCACCGAAATGGATTCTGACGGGTACTTTAAACTCCATTCGTACGAAATCGTGTGACAAAGTGAAACTGAGTGCAAATACATCGATTGGACTTCACATGTGCCCTAACTATTTTCCGCATTGGTTTTGAATCAACCCGACCTCAAGTGCTTAATCCTTTCCCCCTAAGTGGGTTTCAACGGTACCTACAAAGTCCACACGGACAAATCTTGACACCGAAATGAAAACTGAGTGCCAAACACCTCGAATGGACTTCATGTGTGCCCTACCACCTCATTGTGGCAAGCATTGAATCCATCCGAGTCGGCGTTAAACTTCCCTCAAAATCGAATTCTGACGGGCACTGCAACCTCCATGTATGTGAAATCGAGGACATGGAATAAACTGAGTGGCGAACACCTTGAATGGACTTGACATGCATCATATCTCATTTTGGCACGCATTTCGAATCCATTCCAACTCGACGGTAAACTTTCCTCCAAAAAGGGTTTCGACGGGAAATGTAAATGCATGCGTACGAAATCGAGTCACGAAATGAAACTGAGGACCAAATACCCCGAATGGACTTCATATGCATCCCCACTCATTTTGGCATACATTTTGAATCCGTCTGACTCCGTGTTAAACCTTCCACCGAAATGGATTCTGACGGGTACTTTAAACTCCATTCGTACGAAATCGTGTGACAAAGTGAAACTGAGTGCCAAATACATCGATTGGACTTCACATGTGCCCTAACTATTTTCCGCATTGGTTTTGAATCAACCCGACTCAAGTGTTAATCTTTCCCCCTAAGTGGGTTTCAACGGTACTACAAAGTCCACACGGACAAAATCTTGACACGAAATGAAACTGAGTGCCAAACACCTCGATTGGACTTCATGTGTGCCCTACCACCTCATTTGGCAAGCATTGAATCCATCGAGTCGGCGTTAAACTTCCCTCAAAATCG